>JBBPCY010109217.1:0-19205 GCA_037974405.1 Brachyalestes nurse | reverse complement strand
TAATAATAATAATAATAATAATAATAATAATAATAATAATAATAATAATAATTGGAGGCCACCAGGGACAGTAAGACTGTTATAAATGAAATATTAAAATTAATATGATACTTTCAAACAACATATGGAAATGATTAATAAGATTAAATGTCAGACACTCAAGGTAATAAGGAAATTACTTAAAAGACAGTCCCCAAATTTCCAGATTCACTTGAAGCTGTAAAAAAAACCCTGACCTGTACTCTCCGAAAGTCTCGTCCTTCATGGGCCTTGCCTCAGAGTCCACCCGGCCTTCCTCTTTATCTTTCACTGTATAAGAAGAACATTAAAAAAAATCTCAGACACATCTGATGCTGCATTCCCTGGATAAATATAATTTATTTAAAAAAAATACAAACAAACATAAAACCTGAACAACATTAAACCCCTGCATGTCAAGAACACTGATGCTCCTGTTCCAGTGTCTCCTCTTGTGGGAGGGTATGTTAAATTAGGCAGTGAGTTGACAGTCAGTTCTTGAATTTGATGTTGGAAGTAGAAAACTGAGTGAAAGAATGTGAGAGATTTTGAGAAGAACCAAACTGTGATGTGTGACATCAAATCTTCAACAAAGCAGATTTTGTGGACGGTTCCGAGTCTACAGTGAACACAAGTACTAAAAGTGATCCATGGAAGGAGAACTGGAGAACCAGTGAGTTTAAGGCCAGCCTGTCTGTTGTGATCCCACTTCAGCAGTTTGTTCATGCTGCTCTACAGTGCAGCGCCCCTGCTGCATATGGGGCTACATAGCTGCAGACAGGTCAGAGTGCCCATGTTCCATCACTGAAAGATCCTACAATGTAAAACTGGACAATGGGGCAATGGAAGAAGGTGGGTTGGTCTGATAGATCATATTTTCTACTACATCTTCATGAGAATGGCTGGGAGTGTATGTGTGTGTGTGTGTGTGTGTGTGTGTGTGTGTGTGCGTGTGTGAAGAGAAGAGATTGCTTGCAGAAGAGATGACACACAATACACTATGTGAAGAGGACAAGGCAGTGGAGGCAGTGTGAGCCTCCAGATGATGTTCTGCTGGAGAACCTTGGGTCCTGCATTAATGTGGACTTTACTACGACACGCAGTCCTTCACGAAGACACTGATCCTAAGGGCAGTGTCCTCTTTCAACAGAATTATGCTCCCCACACTGCAAACACTGTTCAGGAAAAGGAATACCAGAGTTCCCAAATCTCAATCCAATTAAGCTTCTGTGGGACGTCCTGGACAAAATAGTCTGATCCATGAATGCCAAATCTCACAGCTTACAGGATTTAAAGGATCTGCTGGTGCAGAAACACAGGCCTTCAGAGCTTCTTGTGGATTTTGGACCTCGACAGGTCAGAGCTGTTCTGTGAGAACAAGGGGGACCAACAAGATTAGGCCAGTTTTAATGTTCTGGCTGATCAGTGTGTGTGTGTGTGTGTTTGTTGCCTATATTTTCAGCATTAACCTGAATATTTGCCGCCTTTGCTTCGTTTAATGAAGCAAAGGATGAGGAGGATCAGCAGCAGCAGGACCAAAGCGCTTATCAGCCCAATGAACCATGTCTGACCGGGAAAGCTATACGGCACCCCTAACAGCTCTGAGAGAAGAAAACAGAAAAGGAGGGAGAAAGGGAGAGAGAGAGAGAGAGAGAGAGAGAGAGGAATAACAAATGTGTCAGTGTGTAGCAGTGTGTTTATATTTGTAATACATTGTATTATAATATTACAATGCATTATTATGTAATATTACAATGCATTACAATGTATATATTAATGTAATATTAGAATATACTATAATGCTTTATGATGTAATATTACAGTTTATAACAATGTTTGATGTTTTATTACAAAATATTTAAATAGGCAGAAATTAGCGGAAAAAGCAGAGCAGAGCAGAAAGGCAGCCAGACAAAGAGAAATCAGGAAGCAATGTAATATAATGTATTACAATGGAATATTACAATGGAATATTACAATGTATTACAGTATATTTAAATGTTATATTGCAATGTATTACAATGTAATACTTAAATGTATGACAATGCGTTATGATGAAAACATTTTACAGTGGTGTATTAAAATGTATTATAATGTAACAGTACAGTTTATTACAATATTTTACTGCAATGCAATATAAGAATATCCTACAGTGTATTTATTACAATGTATTACAATACAGCATTATAGTGTATTACAGTGCAGTGTTACAGTGTATTACAATGTAATGTAATATTACAATGTATAACAATGCTCATGAGTCATGAGCTTTTTCACGTCTGGTTTAGGTGAGCAGTGCGGAGTTCAGGGATGGTTGAGCTGGACCAGAGGCTGGACCACATGTTTTATTATTCATTTGAACTTTATAGTCAATTTAGCCACACTAATGCTAATGCTAAAGCGACTGAAAGTGTGTGTGTGTGTGTGTGTGTGTGTGTGTGTGTGTGTGTATGTGTTTATTATCAGTGTGTGTTTATTGCAGTTGTACTCAGCCCGTTGGTTCTCAGGTCCTGTGCCCAGTAGGTGAAGTCATGGATGTGTATGTATTATCTGAGTGTATGTATGAGTGTGTGTGTGGGCGTGTGTATTATCAGTATATGTTAATTGCAGTTTTACCTGACCCGTTGGTTTTCACGTCATATTTCCAGATGGTGTTGTTGTTGAAGTAGATTTGCAGAACGTACTCTGTTCCAGAACTGAGACCCTGAAGCTGATAGAAGGCCTGAGACGAATTAACCTGCTCTGACTCCACCCACTGACCTCCAGCTAAACACACACACACACACACACACAGTGATAGTAAGAACATCCTTTCTTCATGAAACATTCATAACACACCTGCATTTGTAAATGTGTGCCTGTCAAAAGCCAAAGGACTTTTTCAGAACATTTTATTTTATAACATTTTTAAAGCCTTGAGCTATATCATCTGGAAAGTGCCTGAGTTCAGGCTCTGAATGGTGGTCTTAATGGTGCTCAGAACAAACACTGACTTTAAAGCTGGTTAGAACACAGGTTTGGTTCCAAAATTTCTCCCCAATATCTCTAGCCATGGTTTGGATTAGCGAAATTCCATCAGCAGCTCCTGATCAAATTTAATGAAGGATTGACTGGGTCAAAAAAGTTTCTGATGGAAACTACAAGTAATACTGAGCTTCCACAAAGAAGACATTGTACATTACACAACGATACATTGTACATTAAATCACTATTTACTGTATTACTGTATTACTGTATTTGTGTTTATTCTTTTTTGTTTTATTTAGCATTTTTAGTCAAATTAATGTAAAAAAACAAACATCTGGACAGTTTCTAAGACTTTTGCACAGTACCCCTTTCTCTTACCACTCTTCCTTAGGTATTGGAAGGTGAAGCCGACGTTCCGGTGTTTGTGACTTGGAACCCAACTTAGGTTCACCGATCTTTCTCCCTCAACCACGTTTACAGAGGTGGGCGGAACTGAAACATGACGGACAGGACAGTTACACTGAGTGATGGGGGGAGGGAGGACCACCCTACCCACCCAGAGAGAGAGACAGAGAGGACAGTTATACTGTATAAAAAACAAGGTATTATTGTTCTTTTCAAGATGCTGGTTAAAAAGACACTCTTTTCTTTGTGTCTCAAGAAAAGAAGTGATCAATTATGCAAAAGCCCACAAAAATACAATAGTGTTTTTGGCATTCAGCTATTAAAGGGAAACTCAGTGTGCTTTTTCTCAAAGAACTGAAATAATATTTGACAGAATTATTGTAAATTTGACTTGCATCATAATGTACATAGGTACATATGTAAATCATGGTGCAAATACACATTCTCAATACACAAGTTCAATTATAAATCAATTACAGTTAAGATACAATTACAATTACAATTATGATTAAATTACTATTTGTCACCTCGGTCACGCCCCCAGTGACCCCCCTCTCCAGAATATTAAGTGTGCTTATGTCTTGTTGCATCTTTGTGACGTCATGTAAGTACATTCAGGGGCTATTTAATTTGAATAATTCACAGCAAACAGAGCAGGAACATCACCAAGACAAAACCAAAACAAACAGTGACACACATACTTTTTTATAACTGACCTGAGTTTTAGTTTCTTGAAGTCTGTTTATGTGTGTGCTGTGTGTACTGATTTGTTGCTGTGCATTTTGGCCACCTTAGCTCTGACGTCACAATACTCACTCCGAGACACTCTCTCCACTACACACTTTTAAGGCGACTTGCCCCTCCACTCTTTCTACTCATACCTTAAGGAGGGGACTCATCCACAAAAATCACATTGTTAAATGATCATTACTCAACCTCGGCTCAACTGATCAAAAATCTGAAAACTCGGATATTAGAGAACGTTTTAGCATTGGAATTGTTCCAAAATTCAGCATGGGCTTCTCCAAAAATGGATGGAATAAAAATAAAACTTAATAAGAACAATAGTTTGATTGTCTCTGCAATATGCAACTAGTTTGATTATCAATTTACATATGAATATGAGATGCATATGAGTTTAAATTTTTTTTTTTTTTCAAATCACCTCCATCAAACAAGGTGGTGGCATTGACTCTGGTGGGTTCACCATCTCCAGCAGCGGTAAAGGCCCTCAGGGTGATGAAGTAATGGCTTCCTGGGTTCAGGTTGCTCAGCGTCATGTGAGTAGCTGTGGGGTCATCGATGCGTACCGTCTGCAGTGTCATGGGACTGTTCTCCAGAACTGCAGATGAAAGTTCACAACAGGAAAAGAGTTCACCTTTAGAACTCAGAGCATATTAGTAAAGTCTGATTTGAACAAATAAAAATGGTGTTTGCTCTCTTATACGCTCACTGCTTGCTGCACTTTTGCTTGGCATGCCGCTGATCAGCCACTTTCCGGAATCCCCTCCCTTTGCAGATTTTCCTCACCCACTTGTAGGCTGAGGCTATTCTTGTGTTTTTCTCTGTTTTACACTTTACTACCACTACAGGCACACGTATGTCCTGTTAATCAATTTAATACGCGATAGTTTAATAATAATTTAATACGTGATAATGCTGCAAACTATCTCCTGTGCAATTATATATGTACGGTGCAGTATTATTCAGTCTGAAAGGTCTACATCCCTTTCACACTTTATTCTCTGGTGGGATTGTCTCTGGTGGGTTTGCCTACCAGACACTTGCTGGTGGCCTAGTGGAGATGTTTCTGTACAGTAGCAGCTGAGAGGAACGTTTTACAGGGGACTATTCCTGATGTTCCTGCGTTTTACACACCTCCAAAGGGTTCATGTTTCTCTGAGCTCCATCTTGCCTAGCTCAGAGCTACATTACCTTCTAATCATCCTGGTTCTTATTGGCTGATGGTCTTTCATGCATAACGTAGATGTTTTGCTTCCCAGAGATTTGGCGTCCACTCCCCCACCACTACATGACTCATTAAATATTTACCGTTTGGTGCCCACCACTGGGGGCGCCCTCAACTGTACTGGGACTAGATTGGAAGAGTAAATACTGCATTATAGTATAACCCTCACAACACTCGATAATCTGGCCAGACCACCCTGATATTGAGAGACATTTGTTTTAGTTGTTAATAGCAGTATAACAGTAACACCTAGCAAACACAGTTACTAGATGAATTCTTTACCAGATATAAAGATGAAATAATCACAATTCAATTCAACTCAAACAGTGACCTTACAAGAAAAACATGAATGTAAAAATATGTTTAAGTAGAAAGATCATTTAGTTGTAAATGGGATAATTTAGTAAAGAAACCACACCCATTTAATGCGCCTATGAGGTAGGCATTTCCAATAAAGTGGCCACTTAGTGGAAGCACAAGGTGGGAGTTTCCAGTGAAGCTGTTATTGAGTAGAAGCACATATTGGTATTTGAAGTAAAGTGCTCAGTGAGTATGCAATTACTGTTATATTTTTTTCAGGTGTTTGTTGTGATTTAACAGTTTATTCTATGGTTTAAATACATTCATTTGAGGAACTTGAGGAGGTTCTGGTGGAACAGTGATGTGAAACATACTCTCTTGGTACTGAAGGGTGTAGCCTTTGAGAATCCCATTGGTTTTGTGCGGAAGCCTCCAGAAGAGCCTGAGTTCATCCTGTGATGGACTCTCAATCATCTGGAAGGAAGGCGGGCTGGGGGCTGAAAATAGGAGGAACCAGAGGTTAAGGATCAGTAATGAAAACACAGGGCTGTCATGCTGGAATAGAAAAGTTGGAGGCATGGCATTGTCCAGAATGTTTTGGTATACTGAAACAGGATTGTCCTTCACTGGAAGCTTCTTCTCATTACCTTTAATACTCTCAATGGTTCTACTACACATTATCTAACTGAATTACTTCACTCCTTTTCTCCTCTGATTCTTTATGTTCATCTGGTACTGGTGTACTTAAAGTCCCCAAATTTTGACTGTCTTCAGTGGGTGGTAAATCTTTAGTGTTGTGTCTCACCAAACTATGGAATTCCCTCCATCAAATATTTGTGATGCTCAATCTCTTCTTTCAAAACCCATTTAAAAATGTAGCTTTTCTCTCCGTGAATACTAGTAAGGCTTGGGGCTGCTGGTGGTCTGGTGGTTAGGGAACTTCCTCTGTGATCAGAAGGTTGTTGTTTCAAATCCCAGGACCGATAGTGGCACCACTGAGGTACCTTTGAGCAAGGTACTGTCCCTACACACTGTTTTACTTTTATTACCTGTAGTAGTGTTATTACAATAAAAAAAACAGATGTTCACAATAAAGCCGTTCCATCTCAATAGACCTCCTTATGTGGTTTCTGGTATTTATTACTAATCCCATTTAGATTCTATACTGTCAAGTTAGTTGTTCTTCAACAAAAAGACAAGATCTGTTTCTTTTCAATGGTCTTCTGGCTTGTTAAGGTCTAGTTTTTTGGCTTGTATGATTCATTTATGGTCAAAAAAGTGACTTTACGGGGAAAAATATGCTTAAAAAGATAATTTAGTGGGAAATTGGTCAATCTAGTGTTAACCCTTTTAGCATAAGATATTATTTCTAAAAAAGAGGTGCGAAAGTCTTTGGCACCTATGCAAATTAGTGTGTGATAAAGTGTGTATTTCTGATAGCAAAGGTAACTAACAAGAATACAGTAAAAGGTATCAAGATTTATTTAATTTGTAAATAAAGTAGTTAATATTTTGTGAGCTGATGAGGAGAGCACAGGTTCAAGTCCAGATTTCTCCTCAGTTCTTCCAGCTGTTGTTCAGATTTCTTCCAGCTGTGAAATTCCATCAGTAGCTCCTGATTTAATTTAGTGAAGAACTGATTGACTCAATTATTACTTGCTGATGGAAACTACAAGTAATACTGTTTCATCCACAAAGAACACACTGACATAGTGAACATAAAATCATTGTTTACTGTATAGTGTAATTGGTATTCATTCTACTCAGCTTCATTTGTATATTTAGTAATATTAGTAGGGGAAAAATATGACTGCTGATCTAAACAGTTTTCACATGTGTCCAAGATTTTTGCACAGTACTGTACACAGAAAGTTATTGTACTCCAGGGGTGACTTTGGGTTCTGATGCTGGTTGGTGTCTCCTCACCTCCTTCGGGAGTGCTGAAGTGAGCGAGCTCTGAGTGAGGCCCCTCCCCTTTGCTGTTGAAGGCAGTAACTGACAGCTGGTAATCAGAATAAAACTCCAGACCAGTCAGGTTCTCCTCATGTTCCATGTCTCCGTGGACCACAATCACCCGGCTGGCGGACACTTCTCTCCTGCTTTTGCTTCTGTGTACATGGCCACCTTTGGAACCAAGTCTGTGCAGATGTATCTGTATGCGCGCACACACACACACACACACACACACACAATGATATAGTGACAATTTACATTCGCATAAAGTGGACAGTGGGTGGAAGCACAAGCTGTTTCCAATAAAGTGGCCAGTGAGTGGAACCACAAAGAGGTGTTTCTAATAAAGGGTCCAGTGAGTGAAATGTGGACGTTCTTCAATCCTGGTCCTGGAGAACCACCTTCTCCAGAAGACCAAATGTAATCTGTGGCACCTGCACCCTCTGATTGGCTAGAGCTTTAAATAAGCGGGGAGGGGGTAAGGTTGGATGCAGGCTGTAGCTAAACATGGCAGGGGACATCTCCAGTGGTCTGCAAGGTGTTTCCAATAAAATGGCCAATGAGTGAATGTGCAAGGTGGGTACTTCTAAAAAAGTGGCCAGTTGGTGATCATTGGTTGTTCGATATCTGCTGACTATACTGCTGACTGTACCTTGTATCCTTTTAGGTGTCCTCGTACAGACTCCCTGCTGACCCCAGTCCAGGAAACAGAAAAGGTTGTGCTGTCGAGCTGCATAACTTTGATTCCAGTAGGGGCCTCCAGTGGCACTGTGGGTGTGGTATGAGGTGGTAGCAAGAAAAAAGACAAGGATCTAAGACAGAAGTACTACAATTTTACAGCTGAGTCAAGCTGAACAGAGTCTAGTGAGTGGTTTTAGAGATACACTATACACACACAGACACGAAATGAAACAAGTTTCCTTAATAAGATTAAAGAATTTGTAACAGTGCATGTTTGACAACCTATTAATTGTGTGGTCATGCAGAGTCAAATTCTAGACTGTCCTTTAACTTTAAATGCATTAACTGTTTCATCACGTAATAGTTTGTTAAAAATGCATTAACTGTCTCATCACTTAACAGTTTGTTAAATATCTAGGACTTGTCTGGTGATACACATTAAGATGAGTACGTTCCAAGAGCACCGTGTAGTGTATAGTGAAAAAACGCATTCTTGTGATGTGGTAAAAAAATGTCTAAAATGTCTATTTTTTCACAAAGCACTTGAATTTCATTTTAAATTCGGCCTAATACATTACCCTGAAAGAAAATGTAAAGGTAAACCTGTATCCATACTGTACAGTTTACACTGAACTCCTGCAGTGCTAGAATGTAAAATACCAATATTACTCCTGTGTAGACTGTACTGTAATTCATGCGTGCCCATTTTCTCTGACTCTCCTTTATTGTTTCCACAAAAAAGAATGTAGTTTGGTGCCACCTTGTGTAATTCTGGAGCAATGCTATCAGAGTAAAAATCCATGCCAAAATAAAAGATTTATATAAGTGATAAAATAAAATAGATGAATATGGAAATTTGCTGCTGCAGTATCAATACAATATTGTGCCGAAAAATATCGCCAATACACTATCAGTTTTTTTCTTCCACCTCTAATGTTAGGTTTTTTTATAGATGTGCTGTATGTGCAAAAGTTTGCACACCTCTGCTGCTGCAGTAACAGCCCCCACTCTACATTGTGAGGATTTGATTACATACAGCTGTAACTGCTTAACTAGTGAGATGGTTTTGGGAGAAACGTACGGTCTTCTCCTGAATAGCCGATGGCAGGAACAGGGCTGGGACCTTCGCCCAGGTCATTAGCAGACTGAACCTTAATCTCGAAGGCATTGAAGGTGCCAGCCTCGTTGATAATGAGTGGTGGATGAGACACAGAATCCTCCTGCCAGCGTGAGTGCTGACTTGATATATGACGCCAAAACACCTTGTACCTAAAACCCGGGCCGTTCAAGTGCCTCTGCTCCAACTCCTGAAAGGATGAAACAAAATACACAGCATGAAACAGACAGTGTCTCTTAATTTAGCATCCTGTTTGGTCTGAGGAGCAGCTTTTAAAACACATCTTCTTGTTCAAAGATAAACTTAAACGGTTTATGCCCCAAAGGTGCTTTAGAACAACCGGAAGGTTGGAGTAACATCACAACAAGGGGGAAAAGGGCGTGGCCTCAGCTCTATCATGTATTACACAGTGTGTAGACCAGTAAGTGCCACCAAAAGTAAGGTTAATGCAAGTGTACAGTACTATACTAATGTCGTGATACTCCATTACTTCATGTTTTGCTTTGAATCACCTTGTTGGCACAAAAATATGTTTTAATGCCAGTCAAACTGTTTTATATTTGGTATTGAGTAGATTAAATGAAAGAAATTTTGAGAAATGTTTTATTGTGACAGGCTGCAAAGTGCTTAATGATGCAAGTTGCCTAGATAAAAGTGTTCTGACTACTCAGGATTCAGCACGAACAGTATACCAATCATCACCTGATCATCTGGAATTATCTGGACCTGTTTTTCACTGTGTCAGGCCTACTTGTGCTTTTATTCTGCCTGAATGATTTATATTCCTCTAAAACTGGTCTGTTTCAGGGACTGGACTGAAAATGAGAGTCTTTGAAAGTTCTTTGGAAAGCCTAGAGAACTGCTCCTCAAGACTACATTAAAATACAAGAAATCGGGACCTTTGAAAGCAAACTATGAAGATATGAGCGGAGGTTCAAGACTTGCACAGTACTGTATATTAACAGTATTATAAATGTAGGTGTCCTTAAACATCTCTGAACATCTGGTTAAAGGAAAGTCTATACATTCCAAAGCTGCTGACAATGAATGGAAGTTTTCACAAACATTTTGGTTCCATTCACTTTATTTCACAGCTGAACTTCTCCTTCAACCCTTAGAACATGAGCAGTACCATTTGGAGGTGCAACAAACGGTAAATTTCTGTCATACTGCAAAACACCTCCTTATATGAAAGTTCCCACAGTTTGTGTTGATGCTCAAGGTGTCAAACATCATGCTGAGCTTTGCTTGGTGTTCCTATGTCACATAGAACCCTTGTTGTAGTTAAAAACCAAGTTGTTGTAGTTAAAAAAAACATGTAATAATAATAAGAAAAGCTACTGATTTCTTAAAGACAGCATCACAAGCAAATGTCCATAAAGAACAGGATAGAAAACCGGCAGAGGGAGGTGGGGCCGGAGAGCAGCTGAGCGGCGGTGCACCGAATGAAAGAGCAGCAAACAATAAGTGTATAAGAGAGCAAAAACAGTTTTAGACAGTTTTATACCGTTTATATCAGATTTGATCAAATCTGATCAGATTTCTAAGGATTAATACTCTGTGTTGGTTCTGTACCTCCCATGTGATGATCATGCTGTCCGGGTCTTTGGACTCAGTCTTGACATGTCTTGGGTTCTCATCGGGTTCTGCACAAATAAGGAGAACTTACTGCAAACATATAAATCAACACAGCATGTCCTGTAATTTGGAAAATTTAAGACACCCTTGGTCGAACAGCCTACACTTAACCATTTAAAACCATTTATCTACAACATAACCTTTTATTACCTATACTTAACATACTTAAACATACAATACAACTTTTAACCTTTCAATAAAACAAATTTTTACATTTTTTTAAAAACATGGTTTATTGTTTCAAATAGGAGTGTCAAGCAATTTAAAAATTAATCTAATTAATTACAAGCTCTCTGATTAATTAATTTAATGAATCACACATTTTTTTTACTGTGTTTACAGTAAAACATTTTTGCAAGGTTCATGTGCAATAATAGTTACAATAAGCAAATACATGACCTACTATGCTGAGGGGAAAAAAAAGCTTTAGCAAGAATAATATCCATCTATAAGGTGCAGTTTAAGACAGTGTATGCACATCAGAAGTATTTTAATGTGGGGTAGACCCAGTGTTGGGGGATCTGGAATGGGGGTGGGGAGTGTGGGGGTGCTAGATGTAGCGCTATTATAATGGCTCCAGTGGACATGCATACAAGGTATCTCAAGCCACAATTATAAACTGAAAGTAACTATAGAATAATACCCCTTTACACTATTTCTCCAATACTGTATGTGACAAAATAAACACAGCAACAGAGACCATTTTGCAAGGAAGTTAGTCGGCCACAGGTAGACATGCTCAGTTTGGGTCTGAGTGCCTGGTCCAGTGTGGCTGGCCACTGGTATCAGGGGCTGTGCTGGCTTGGACTGCCGGGTTAGGTCCAAAATGCTTTGAGTTGAAATGACATTTTAGACTTGATGTACTCCAATGATACAAACACTTCTTTTTGCATTAATTGCAGATAATGCTCCTGCTATCACCCATTCCATCTGTCCATTTTCAAATGTAAACTGTTCACAGGGCCAAGCAGCACATCCTCACCTCCTCCTTCATTTCACTGAGCCACTGTGTCCAGAATTGGACCAGGTTAAATAAATAAATAAATAAATAAATAAAGAGTCACCTCAACATGCGATTAATACGTTTTTAATGCATTATTTTTTAAATGCATTATTGATTCAATTCGACACCCTTAGTTTCTAATGTGTTAAAATGAGCAGAGAACTAAAAACTGTGCTTCAAAATTAGGTGTGTTCTGGGAACAGGATAACAACTTTACTAAAAGTACTTAGTTTTTAAGGGGGTTGTTCAAACTTCAGAAAACGACTGTATGTTGGTAATAAAATATGATAAAAGTAGTGAAAATGGTTTGTAATGATGTATAGTTGTCATGACAACGTACTTCCTAGGGGGTGGTGTATGTTGACATGGCAACATACTAGTTGTGGGGGTGGTGTGTGGTTGTCATGGTAATGTACTTCTGCCAGGGGTGGTGTATGGCTGTGATGGTATGTGGTTGTCATGGTAACATACTTGCTGAGGGGGTGGTGTATAGCTGTGATGGTGTGCAATTGTCATGGTAACGTACTTGCTGAGGGGGTGGTGTATGGCTGTGATGGTATGTGGTTGTCATGGTAACGTACTTGCTGCCGGGGTGGTGTATGGCTGTGATGGTACGTGGCTGGCATGGTAACATACTTGCTGAGGTGGAGGTGTATGTTTGTAATGGTATGTGGTTGTCATGGTAACGTACTTGCTGGGGGGTGGTGTATGGCTGTGATGGTATGTGGTTGTCATGGTAACGTACTTGCTGGGGGGGTGGTGTATGGCTGTGACGGGAGGCTGAAGGAGCTGGTGCCAAAGGCATTGACGGCTGCCACTCTGAATCTGTATGTGCAGAAGGGCAGGAGAGGAATCTCAGACTTGTTTATTTCTTCAGAAACTCTTTTCACCTCCATCCAGTCGCCTTCCTCTGAAAGCACATCCTCCCTTGCCTCGATCACAAACTCTACAACAGAGACATACATGCAGAGATAGTTATCACAATTATAACAAAAGCTTTTTATAGTGTTTTAGCCTGTATGTTGTGTGCTATTGGAATACACATGTAAAACTGTCATTAAAAGCATTAATTAAAATATATATATATATATAAAGATATATACATTAAAGTGTCTGTAAAGAAAGTACTTATTTACACTTACACGTCATTTTACTGGAGTTGTTAAAACCATTTAATGTTTATTTGTAATAAAATGTTGTTTTTTTTTAATTATATTTAATGCTGGCCAACAATTAAATTTTTTATTGTGATTAATCGCATGATTTTTATATTTGTTATGCGTTAAATTGAATAATAAAACTGCAATAACATTAGGTTTGCAAACACTTTAACTGTGACATCCCCAGTCAGTGGCCACTTGAGGGCGCTGCTGCCCCAGGGACAAAGGGACTTTTGGGTTGACTGGGGGTGTAGCCTCACCCAGCTGGCCGGGATGAGGCACTTATTAGCACTAATGTTAGTCACAGGTGTTTTGTGTTTTGTTGAGTTTTAAAAGCCTGCTTTCAGTTCTGTTCTGTTGTCAGTTCTCCATCACCCCTACCCTTGCCTTTGTTGTAGTATTAGCGATTCCTGTTTTCAGTTTTTGTTTTGCAGCCATTGAGCCAGGTTTTGTTTATCTTGGAGGAAATAAAGACAAAGAAACCTCAGCCATGTCGAGAGTCTGCATTTGTGCCTCAAGCCTGAGCTTGCCAGCCCCATATGTGACAATAATATGTCCCTTTTATATACACATATATACATATACACACACACACACACACACACACACACACACACATATATATATAAGGGCACTGACACAAAAGTCGACTAGTCAACTTCAGAGGCAGTAGTCGACTCTGTCTGATAGAAGTCCACAAGTTGAGAGTTTTTTTTCTTCTCTCTGTGTGCGCTTGTACACGCAATGCAGTCTCTGTCTCTGGTTGGCTGACGCTGACATGCGTTCCGTGACTTAACCAATAATTGTAGTGCCTTCATAAAAGGGGCGGTACCGAGGGAAAGATAAACACAGCCACAACAAGGCGAGAGACACGGCAGCAGAGGAGACAGATACACATCACATGTATGGAGATACTTCACTCTAGACACACAAACAGCATAGAGACCTGCACAATCTGCAAGTCGGTGTTAAAGTACAGTGACAGTACCGGCATTCTGCAAGGCCATCTGACACGGCACCGCTAGCTAGCATGCTAACGCTAGCTAACATGGCTAACGCTAACACTGCAGGGAGTCGTCCTGCCGGCTTAAACTGTTCCCTCTCAGATGGACACTTAAATTTGCCAGAAAATTCAAGGTATCAGCCTTTGTTTTGTTTTGTTTATTTGTCGTGTTGACTGTTAATGTTACAGAGAACTTTTAGTAAAAGTTGCTCAGAGTTGAACACCCGCGTTCCTCCGCTGCGTGTGTGATGACATCATCAAATGACTAGTCGACGCGACTTTGACTATTCTGATTGACTAGTCGACTTGAAAAAAGTGTAATAAAGGTGAAGAAAAGGAGAAAGCATCTTTTAAATATAGTATACCTGAACCCTAATATTTTGCACTACAAATTAGAAAGTTAATGCAGTCAATGAATGCCTTTTTAGACACAGTATACATAAAAGGTCTGCCACAAATTTAGCATTAATTCTAGTAACCTGACTGCACTAGAACAAGAACTGGAGTTGATTATTATGTTCACTGACAGTTGAAGGTGTTGATGGCTAGTCAAAAATAGCTAGTCAGCTAATTTGCCCATTGTGGGCCTTTACTGTATTCGGTGAGTAACAAAGCGATTTGTTATTCACAGTTGGGTGTTTTGCAGTGAACTTTTCAGATAGCACTACTCCTTCATAAAGATTTAGCGATTATCACTCTTCTCTGGTTCTCACACTGTCCTGAAAGTGTATTGTAAGTCGTTTTGGATAAAAGCATCTGCCAGATGAATGTAAGATAATTGTTGGCGTAAATAGAATGAGAGGAGAACACTTCAAATCACTGTGTGATTTGTGTTTTGCTTTCATGCACGTGGCTGACGGACAGTCTGCAGGGGATCCAACCGGATCAGGATAAGCATGTCATCATCATCATCTTCGCTGCATCTTAACCAGGATAGCATGGTCCGATACAAAAAACGGAAGGCCAACTTCACGTTCAGTGAGGTCCACATTCTGCTGGATGAAGTGCGGAAGAATCGGCACATTGTTGTGGGTGAGTGTTGATTATATGTCTATTTTACACACATATTTTATACATTTAGTTCATTTTAAACCTTTGTGGGCTGAATTGGTGAATGTATGTAGCTACATTGGTTTTGTGACTTCGCAAACACAATTAAATCAAAAACAGCAGCATAGTTTCCAACTGTGGATTGAATGGTATATTTAAAAAAATGTAATAATGTTTGTGTACTACATCAGAATCTTTAAAAGAAAGGCAAGATTTAACCATTAAAAGTAACACGCAAAGCACTCAGACTTACTTGACCATCAAGCTTTGTACGTTGTATTGTGAGTATTGTAAGGTGGTTTCTGTGTGTGTGTTTAGGGAAGTTCAACTCAGGGATCCCGTCTGAGACGAAGCGGAGGAAGTGGGCGGAGATTACAGAGCGTGTGAATGAGATCGGTGAGTGCGACCGCGAGGTTGGCGAAATCATTAAGAAATGGTCGGACCTTAAATGTGACACAAAGCGCAAAATAGCGGCGCTGCAGTCTGGTAACTTGCCACACTCGGCGCTGGCCCAGGCTGAGCTGTCCCCGACGGAGTGCATCGTGGAGTCGATCCTGGAACTGGACAAGAAGCCGTGGGAGGCCACGCTACCGCCGCGCTCCCGGAGCCGCAGCACTGAACAGGACACAGGCGGCGTAGATGACGATGACGATGCTGGGTTTTTAGGAATGGGCTCTGTCCACAGCTCCCCCGGCCCGGTGGCTGAGACGAGGACGATGCCACCTCCAGTAGGGGGCGCTGCAGGTGCCACAGAGGCACAACAGGACACTCCTAACGCTGCAGGTAGGAGGACCACTGCACTTGCCTTCGTGTCGCTTGTACACTGAAGGATGTTTCATTACTAAGTGAAAGCGAGTTGTAGGGCAGAGAAGTGACTGATACATTATTTCAGGAACAGTTCAGTGTTTTATCTGTAACTCCATGCTGTGGGTAGTGAGAGTTATCCAAAAAAAACATTACTCAAGCCCCCTCCTTTATTTCAAACATAGTGGATCAGCCAAGATATGTTTGTTTTGTATTGGAGCTCTGAGGCTTTTGTTGCTACCAGTGAATGGAAAGTTTTGTACATCAGTTAGTCATCATGTACCAAAATAAACTTCCTGGCTGTGAAGGAAACGGAAACCTTTCATAGGCCAGTGAATGTGAAGGAATGTAATACACAGAAAAAATACACTGAAACCCTTTTATTTTCAGATATGCTAATAGAACGTTTAGTTTTTAATAAAGTGAAATCCATGATCCACCTGAAGACGGCATTAACGAATCTACCACATGCAAACGTATGAATTCATATTAATGCAAGGGGAACAAAGTGTATTTATTAACGTTTTAAGGTTTTAAGGTTTTTTGCGTTAAGACCTTTGTTTAACAACCTAAAACACTAATTTTTGTCTGAAGTTTTGTACAGTTTTTGTACAGACACTGAACAAGTTTTGTCTGATTGACTACATTACAATGATCATTTCTGTTATTGCTTTACTATGGCATCACAGTTTGCATCACAATTCGTAATTTATTATAGCCGTGAATGAAAATATGCATATCATTGTGACTTTGATTAATTGTTAAGTCGGACAGGTGTCCATTCACTCCTGGTAAATGTGACTGTGCTTTCAGACCCAGATTCCCGTTTGATAGACTCTGACGATGATCACCACGACCTTTTGCCTTCGTCTTCTTTGTCCTCTGTAAATAACTGTTACGCGGAAGACGACGGGACTCTTGCAGGTGCCAACATGGCCCATGTCTCCTCCTCCACTAACCACGCCCACAACCCACAGGCCCCTCCCACCACGGTGGGGGAGCTGGACAATGCTCGCGAGCAGTTGGCACACAGTGCCAGCCTGAGCGTGCAGGAGCAGCACACCACCAACGCGCTGCTGGCCACCGTGTCCCGCTCGCTGGAGCTGCTGGCCGAGTCGGTGCAGCAGCTGGCCGAGACGCAGCAGGAGTTTGTGCGCGAGTCGTTGCAGCTACAGAGGGAAACGGTGCAGGTGCTCCGCGAGTTTGCCACTGGAGCGCTAACGCTGCTGCACGAAAAGGTCAACGGGAAACCGCCGCTGTTATGAGGTTGTGAATGTGCCTCTCACAGAGGAATTACGCCTTCAGGTTCAAGCTCTACCCGTTATGTCATGACGGCCTTTCTCCAGGACTGGGACTCTGCTGCTGAAGCCAAACGGCTGTTTCTTTTACAGACTGGGTCGACCATGACCACTTCTGACCTTTCCTCGAAGTGTGGTGGATCAGCCACAACATGGTTGGTGTTTAAAGTGGGCTGCTTCTTTAGTTTTGCACTGGTGTTCCAAGACTAATGCAGTTTAGTCATGCAGTTTCCACCGTGCCAGTTGTTGAGGTCTTATTTGTTCCCTAAACCTAATTGTTCACCATTAAAAGAGCCAAAAGATTTCTTTTTTGCAACATACATCCTTACATCCATATATCCATGTGTGCGGCAGCAAAGCTGGCTTTGAACTTGATGTCACAAATTGCAATGCATGTGCCTTTAACCAGTCTGTTTCCGCCAATAGCAGATCAGCACCGCCCATTCAAGCTGAAATTATGAGGGTTTTTTTCAGACCCAGACTACTTTTTGTACCAGGCATGTTACAGGGCAGGTGGTTTGTTGATGCTCCAGACGGTTGTTGGCCCCACACACACACATCTACAGGTCCTCACATCCCTTGAGGCTGTGTGTTCTAACCACAAAGTAGTGTATGTAATCTGTCCTATTTCACAGACAAAGCAGAGGAACATGACGAAGGAACATTACGGAAGTTGGTTGAAGCAGCTTTTTTTGTGGTGTGACCAATCCAGACCTGTTTTTCTAAGGGTCTCGTTGTATGAGAATCATGAAGAGCAAACATGACTAAACATTCTCTGCTTGTTCAAAACAGTGTATTCTGAATAGCCATCACACTCTTCCTTGAGATCGACTTGGTAGTTTCAGCCTGCATTTTACATAATGCCCACTAAAGCATCAGAAACAGCCAGTTAAGGACTTTAATTAGCCGGAGGTGGGCTGGTAGGAAATAGACTCTGTTTTAAGGTCGATTTCCAAAACCATATTTGGTGATCAGAGTGTTGGATATAGGCTCACCAGATAAAGAAACATGACGTCAATTATTTCTTTTCTAATACTT
Organism: Brachyalestes nurse; assembly: GCA_037974405.1. Taxonomy (NCBI): domain Eukaryota; kingdom Metazoa; phylum Chordata; class Actinopteri; order Characiformes; family Alestidae; genus Brachyalestes; species Brachyalestes nurse. The sequence continues at coordinate 801 of JBBPCY010109217.1, read as the reverse complement.
GGTTATGGGTTCCCTCACCTTAACAGTAGCAATTCTGTCAGGTAAGGATAACACTCATCTCTTGAGAGTGTTCCTGTTTTACCTCACTAATTCACATCATGTTCATCAAGTTTGTTGTGACCTGTGTGGATTTGAAGCAAGAAGTTAGCAGAAGAGTGGGATAAAATGGAGAAGAACCCTCTAAAGAGGCTTGTTTAATCCTCACATGATAGAATCAATGCTTCTATATAGTTCAGTTCTATTCAGTTTTAATTATATAGTGCTTTTTACAACCAAGTTGTCACAAAGCAGCTTTACAGAGTCCAGGTTTGAGACCCTAGTGAGCCAAAGGGAGAAACACCCTCAACTGGAGGAAGAAACCTCAGAAGGAACAAAGATTGAAAAGGGGAACCCATCCTCATCTGGTGGACCCGCAGGGAAAGAAAGGGGGTCTCTATTGAGATAACTTAAAAGAGAAGGCCTTCATGAATGATCATATTGACAGATTGGCCATCTACGGCTCACGGAGTTGATACAGTTAAGAGTCAGTAAGGCCTTGTTTACACTGCAGGTCTTGATGCTCAATTCTGATTTGTTGCCTATGTCCGATTTTTTGTACCTACTGTTTACACATTTTTAAAAATTGTGACCCGTGTCCGATTCACTTGCTATAGCAAAGGGGGTTGTAACACCACACAGTAGCCAAGATGGACGAACGCGAAATATGCTTAATGCTAGCTCTGTGATATATGCAAAATTCGCCAAATAACACCATGATTTTGAGGCGGAGAAGAAGGAAAAGGACGATTATTGCAGCCTGCG
>JBBPCY010109158.1:0-19215 GCA_037974405.1 Brachyalestes nurse | reverse complement strand
AAAGGAAACTATGTGGACAAAAGGATGGGGACACACACACACACACACACACACACACACACACACACACACACACACACACAGAGTAATGTTATGTTAATGTTATGCTAATGCTATGCTAATGTTAACACTATGCTAATGTTAATGCTATGCTAATGCTAACACTAATGCTATGCTAATATGAACACTATGCTAACATTAATGCTATGCTAATGCTAACACTAATGCTATGCTAACGTTAATGCTATGCTAATGCTAACACTAATGCTATGCTAACGTTAATGCTAACATTATGCTAATGCTATGCTAATGCTATGCTAATGTTAATGATATGCTAATGCTAACGTTAATAATGATATGCTAATGATAGGCTAATGCTAATGCTATGCTAATATTATACTAACGCTATGCTAATGCTATATTAATGCTAACACTATGCTAATGCTATGCTAATAGTATGTTAATGCTAGGCTAACAATATGCTAATGCTAGGCTAATTATATATTAATGCTATGCTAAAGTTAATGCTAACGTTGATGCTAATATTAACGCTAATGCTGTGTTCTGCATTTTAGCAAGCACACTCTGCATTTTCTCTGTGGAAATGCAGTCTAGTTATCTTTATTATTTTCTTTCCGTTCACCTGTTTTTTGGCCCCCTACTCCTCCCAGGGCTTTTGGGACGCCGTTCCAACTCTGAAACATCGAGACCGAACTCGAATAGTGGGCTTGATCACAGCTTTTTGCTACGCCCTGTCGTTCATTCGTTATTCACGTTTTTCTGGCGAAAACGATTTGCAAAACACGCTTCGCCCGAAACCCACCAAACTTCAAGTGATACCTCAGGCCAACTTACCTCATACACAAACGCAGTCGGTGATGACCTGCACTCGTCATTTCCTTTTCTTTTGCTCATCCCTTTTTTACCCCATTCTCTTCCATTCATTTTTAACCCAATTGAAATTAATGCAGCTTCAGAAGAAGAGGCTTTCAGGCTCCATACAGTGACCAAGCCTTATGTGACACCTCAGGCCACGCCCCCAAAGACACACCTGTTTAAAGTATTGGGACAGAACTGTCATATAAAACTATGTGGTCAAAAGTATTGGGACACACACATAGTAAGGCTATGCTAATGCTATACTAATGCTAATTGTATGCTAATGTTATGTTAAAGCTAATGCTAATGGTATATTAATGCTAGGCTAATGCTAGTCTAATGCTAGGCTAATGTTAATGCTAGGCTGATGCTATACTAATTCTAGGCTAATGCTAATGCTAATGATATGTTAATGCTAGGCTAATGCTATGCTAATGTTAATGCTAACACATGCTGTGTTATGCATTTGAGCAAGCACACTTTGTATTTTCTCTGTGGAAATGCAGTCTAGTTGTTTCTATTCTGTTTCGAGGGGTGAGAGGCAGCTGATCCCTCTCTCTGAGGCATTCTCACTCTCCACTCACTACACTTTCACTTAAACATTCACCTTATGGGGTGGTTACTGACAGGTCGTGGTGATCAAATACCTAGTCTAGTTCAGATACTGTAGTGTGCAAAGGTCTTGCACGTAAAGAAATTGTTTAAAACATTGATCTGAACATTAAATTTTTTGCTTATAAAAACACTATATAACGCTGTAATACATAAAAATCATAGCTGCCCAGTCTCATGGTTTATTTATGAGGCCCTTGTTTCCCAGTCACCTCACTCTCACAGAGATGAATGTAAATCTCACGGTTTTTCGCACTTAAAAAAAAAAAGCAGCCCGCAAAATGCTGGTGCTGTGCAGTGCTGTCACACTAACAGCCAGTCTTGGGGTCTGCTATTTAAATCAGACCCCCCCAGTTTTATTAGTCAATGCACTCCGCTAAAATTAGCATAGTGAGTTGATTTTGTACAGGCTACCAAAATAAACGCCAAGCATAAGATAAACAGCCCTCATACACACCAGAAAAACCTCCACCAGGAGGTATAAACTGTTTGGACAGTATTCAAGTGTGCAGACGTATTTATATGGTGGATTGTTGTGAGTTTTGTTATTAAAATGCTGACCAGAGTGGAAAGCAGGTTCATACAAAACAGCACAGGACAAAGTAAAAATACTCACACACACACACACACACAGATTTCTGATCCGTTGAGGCGGTTGGTGGGTTCCCCCTCAATGCATTTTTTGTCATTGGGGCTGAGAGGGCTGGAGATGAAAAAATGGAAAAAAACTATTTGTTTATAGAGAAGGGTGCAGGTGACAAAACAATGTTGCTGTTGTTTTGTTGCTGGAGAAGGGTGGTTACTGGGGACAGAGAAAATGTAAAACAGTATGTTGATGATCAGGAAGTCATGGGTTCGATTCCCAAGACTGCTAAGCACCTCCGAGGTAGCCTTGAGCAAGGTACCATCCCCACACACTGCTCCCTGGGAGCTGTGTTCCTGGCTGCCCGCTGCTTCACTGGATGAATGAATTAAATGCAGAGGATGAATTTTGTGCTGTTCACACTTTGTGCTGTGGTGTGTTCACATATGACAGAATGGTCACTTTTACATTGCCCACAGTTCTGAAGATTTTTCAAGAGAACCCAATACATTTTGCTATTGAAGCATTTGGAATATCTTAAGTGTCAATAAGGTGGTCTTGGACTCCTACATAGCTTTGGTAATTATTTTTCCTGAGAGAGAAATAAAAATAAATGCATGGTCTCATTTTGTTCACCTGTTCTATCAAATTCAGCAGGGTTTCATCACCCTTAGCAGGGCAGTTAAGTTGACACTACTTACTATGTTAATGTTATTTACATTTACTCTAATATTAGGGGTTTTCTAAGAAAATTATTGCCAAATAACGCTTACTGTCCAGATCAATATCTTTTTAAATACTATTTTCTAACCTAAAACATAAAGTAGTAGTGCAGATGTATTCAGGTACTGATATGTGTTATAGACCATCGGCATGACCTTTGACTTTTGATCTGACCTTACATTTTCCTTGTTCTTTTGGTGTGTAGGTGTGTGTAGGGTGACTTCAGCTGAAAACAGAATTCTTTGCTGATCATAACATCTTACGGACAATAATGAGAATATCTGATAATGATTTGTTGTGGTTGCTGTGGCTTGCTTGTCTGTTTGCTTGCACAAGATTTGAATGTCAGTAGGCGTGTGTGCATGTGCGTATGTGTGTGTTTGTCCATGTGGGGGAGCACATACTTCAAATGTGACACAGTGACATTTGTAATAACCTTAGGGTTCGATACATACACACACACACACACACACACGCATAGACACACACACACACACAGTGCAGCCATACATTGCCAAAAATCGCTGCCTGACAGTCATAATTAAAAAGATTACAGCAGAAGGGCGGTGCAGTGAAATTTACATAAAGCTGTCAATCATAAATCAAACATCTGACGGCTTAATGGGTCCATTTTGATTAGAGTGATGGGAGTATGGTCCAATCAGAATTGATTAGTGAATCTGTTGGAGCCATAAATAGTTACTGAAGATATTTATTTCATGGTCCCTGGGCTTTTATCAATATAGCATTAGAAATACGGATTTTTCCAGATGCAGGAATGCACCCTTACGTGATTTCCTATGTTGCTGTAATCCTAAATTGCCAGAATGACAGCAAAACTGTAAAAATGGTAAGAATAGGTAGTTAGTATATTCTGACTATACAGCAGCCACATGTGTCTTTGATAGAATCATATAAATGCACTTTTATTGGGAGATCTTTTAATGCAAAGCATAAGACTGTATAGATAAAATCTGCAATGAAAACAAGAAAGATAATTATAGCATCATTGCTCTGTGTCAAAGGTTTGTATTGTTCTGTGTCAAAAAGATGAACCCGATAGCAGATTTCACTGTTATTTGTTGTCCTCCATTATAAATGAGTGGAAAAGTATTTTTAGTTTTGGAGTGACCCATTCAAAGGGTGAATTAATTTCTGAACATTGTCATTTTGTATTGTACTGGTTACTTTATGCTTCTTGAGTATCAGGATTGCATGTGAATAAGCCCAAGCTACATATAAATGCCAGTTTAAACACGCCCAAGACGCATTAAAAGAGAAATCCAGTTACTTCAGGAGGTGGTTTGAGACACATTGAAGCCACATGTTATAGCAGTGTAAATGCAACAATCCCTCATTCAGTCACCGAAACCCCTCCCACTACTTTCACAGCACCCCCTGTAGTTCTACTTATGGAAGAAACTGTCCTTTGACAGGCATCACTGCTCTTTCTTTTCATCTCCCGACATGAGTTTAATTTTTATTCTGCATACGACTTTGGCTGAGTCAGTAACCTCAAATTAAGTGACAGTTTAATTAAACTCATTTTTCACTACACTGTGTTTTAAAGCATGATGACATGGCTAATTATTTTTAACAGCTGTCTTCTTGTAAACTTTAAATGTGTTGTGCAAAAATTGTGCTTTTCTTTTGAGGAAAACAGAAAAATGAGACACAGTACTGGCTACTGTATACAAGCTGATTTGCATTTTACTCCTCGTACAGTGATTTCAGTCGGGCATATATAAATGCATGTGGCTAAAATCTAATCAGAATGCAGTTCATGTACTCGTCACTTGAAGTGACCAGGTGTAAATGGGGTCTATGTTGCTGCTGGAAAGCAAGTTTTCTTTCATGCGCATTTCACTCTCATGCTATGTGGTTATCATTTAGTTAATAAACACATTGCCTTAATAAAATGTTGTTATTCACTTTTCTTGACCAGAAGGATAATTTCACATCGATGTCTGCTTTGACATGAAGGGGCAGCAGAGCCCTTCCAAACTAACATTTGGCTGAGCGACTTACAACCATTAGTTACAGGAACAGTCATCCTGGAGCACCTGAGGGTTAAGTATCTTGCTAAGGGGCACAATAGTAGAAAGCAGGGGTTTGAACCTGCGGCTTTGTGGGTTCACAGGCAAGTGTTTTACCCACTAGGCTCTGACCACACTTATATAATTTGCAGGGCTTTATGCATGTAGTGATGCCTAGCTCTTATGACAAAAGCACATATTTGACATAAGAGTCGATATTCACAGAAAATGACTGAGGCTGACTGGACGATGATGTTTGGAGGAAGGAGAAACTGTCCAGAACTGTCACGGCTAGTGTAGCCAAGGGGCAGAAAAATTCTCTCCCTTTTCCCAGTGGCAGTGCTTTGCCCAGTCACCCTAAAGAAGAACTCACCTCTGATTTTGTATGAAATAACAACACCTGCATGACATGAGTCATTCCTGACTCGTATTCTCTTTCCCATCACTCCCCATCTCTCCCCTGACCCTCTATCTGAACCTCTTGACACTCACTTCACCTCCCACTGAGACTAGCACAACAGAGAGAGAGGAGGAGCGGGAGGGGAGGGAGAGAGACGGGGGGATAGGAAAGGAAAAAGGGAGAGAATAGGAAGAAGAGAGGGGGAGGGATGAATGAGAGAGAGACAGAAAGAGACGGGTAAGAAAGGTGAGAGAGGGTAGGCAGAAAAGATGGCTGGGGGTTGAACAAGAGACAGAGAGAGAGAGAGAGAGAGGAATAAAGAAAGGACAGAAGGAAGAGGGTTGAGGGTTGAAAGAGAGGGTAGGAGGAAGAGAAGGGAGGATTGATTGAGAGATAGACAGAGAGAGAGAGAGAGAGAGAGAGAGAGAGAGAGAGAGAGAGAGAGAGAGAAAGAGAGCTCTATCCTATTTTCAAGTATGATTCAAGTACCAGATTATTCATTCGGTAGGAAAACCAGCATGATAAATGAACAGTAAGTCTGATAACAGTGAAGAAGAAGAAATATAAGAATGTCAAGTCAGCTTGAAATAATCAGAGAGGAGTTCTAAATGGGTGAGTTAGTCGGAGCTGTATGATGCTGTGCAGTTTTATACCTGAGCTTTATCTCTTATGCCCTTTTAATAGCGTGGTGACTGTCAGTGTGTCAGTTCAGTTCCTATGTGCCATGTTGCCTAGTCAAGTTTGCACACCTGTAGGATGAGGGGCTGCCTTCATTCTGCTGCTCATTAATCCAGACACATTCACACTGATAAGATCCGTTCCGTTCTTAATAAGCCTGTCCAGGTCTCAGCGTGACGTCAGTGCTTTCAGATACTAAACACACATCAGAGTTATCAGGTTGTTCGGTTTATCTAACAGTTTAACAGCCCCTCCTAAGTCTAGCTTTTTCACAAACACCCTGCAGTTGAGAAACTTCACAAACACAGACTTACTGAGGACAAAACATTTTAATTCACAGTGTGCATAGCTCACAGCGGGTTGTTGCAGGCTTGTTACAGAGCGTTTCAGAGTTGCTTGTTATGTGCTCTGAATTAATGGGACTGTTTCACTTAAAAGGGAATTCAACTGAGTTTTCAAAATTGCATAATTAATTAATTCAAATGTAAACAGAACAAGCAGAATTGTCAGAATTGTTCTCAATGTAGAGGAATGAAATGTCTGAGAAGCTGAACTCCTCTAAAAGCTCTAAAAAAAGTTTTTTACACGAAATGGTTCTGATATGTTGCCTTTGTCTTACTATATTTTTGAGATAGTTTTGGCATAAGGCATATTTTCAAAATTGTGCATATGTATACGTCATTTAAGATGTTAGGTGGGCATGGATTAGATTCATTTATCCAGCACATCTCTCAAATGTTTGATTGGATTGAGATTTGGGGGTTTGGACTGATATGTTCCTCAAACCATTACTGAACAATTTTTGCAGTGTGGCAGGAGACATTATCCTGCTGAATCAATGTTTAAGTAGGTGGTTTGTGTCGAAGTGATCTGCACAAAAAGAACATTGTCTAGATCATCACACTCCCTCCGCCAGCTTGCGTTCTTCCCATAGTGCATCCTGGTGCCATCTTATTCCCAGGTACGTGACACAAACACACACCTGGCTGTCCACATGATATAGAAGAAAACATGGTTCATCTGACCAGGTCATTGTCTTCCAGTGCTATAAGGTCCAGTTCTGATGCTCACTTACCCGTTGTAGGGTCTACATGGGCGCTCTGACTGGTCTGCAGCCCCATACACAGCAAGTTATGATGTACTGTGTGTTCTGACACCTTTATCACAGCCAGCATGCACTTTTTCAGCAAATTGTGCGACAATAGCTCTTCGTGGGATCGGCCCAGACAGGCTAGCCTCTGCTCCCCATGCATCACTGGTGAACTTGGGCGCCCAAGACACTGTTCACCAGTTCTCCATCCCTGGATCACCTCTGGAAGATACTAACCTCTGAGAACACTATAAAAAGACCTGCGGATACTCTGACCCAGTCATCTAGCCATCAAAGTTCAGCCTTTATCAAAGTTTCTCAGATCCTTGAGCTTGCTAATTTTTCCTGCTTCCAACAAATCAACTTTACAAACAGACTGTTCACTTTTTGCCTAAAATATCCCACTTGTGACACTTGTCATTGTAAAAAGATTGAAAATGTTTTTCACTTCCCCTTTCAGGGATTTTATTGTTTTATTGGCTGATAAATGTACAATGTACAGAATTTAGATATAAAAATAAAGTATTTGTGTGGCAGAGACCTGGCTTCTTTCAGCACCGCTCTAAAGAAATAAGGTTTGGTTTCTTTACAACCCACTATGTTTATTTCTTAACTAAAATATAATAAAATAAAAATCAATGGAATTCCAGTTTGGTATGCGTGTATCAGATTCTAACATATCACCTCCTTTTCCTTTAATACAGTAGTATTTCCGTGCTACAGCTGAGATAATAGAAAACCTGCACACGCGCTTCACGCGCTTTCATCTGGCCCGCCTCCTTTTGTGTTTCGTGTTCATTAATCGTGTGTATGTGTGTGTGCGCGCGCGTGTGTGTGTGTGGAGCTCTTTGAGATCAACAGTGCCGGGTACATGCGTGTACGCGTGCGTGAGACGCAGACGTGTGGCGAGCACAACTTTTCCTCTCCTACTTGTTGCGCCTCTTCTCTCTCGATGCCGGTCCCGATCAGCCACGAGCGCTGACGAGCAGCCCGCGCGGGGGAAATGGGAGAGAGCGAGCAGCTCCCTGCCTCTGCGCCCCCTCCTCTCTCGCCTGGGTCAACCGGAGACCCCTCCGCGCGCCTTCCGCGGCTCCACCTCTGCGATCCGGCGCGCCGAGCGTCAGCGCCGCTCCCCCACAGCCCGCGCGCGCACTCAGCCTGCTGCGACTGCGGGAACGCGCCCAGCTCCCCCAGGCGCCTCGTGGAATCGGGCTCTCTGTTCCGCGCGCGGCGCGGCACCCCGAAGCGCGGGGACGCGCCTCAGCACCACGGACAGCGCAGCCCCGGCGGCCATGAGAACCACGAGACACCTGAGGACCACCACCACCCGGAGCACGGAGTAGACCCCCGGCAAGGCCCGCACACGTAAGTTCTGCTCTTCTTTTTTGGGGGGTGGGGGGATTCACTGTTACGCGAGATCATGCGACTGGAGAGCTAATGAGAGCGGCCGCCGCCTGGCACGCGACTCCAGGCAACACGAGGGGGGGTCTACTCAGGGTGCCCCCCTTGCGCTTGAATAACTAGTACAACTTGTGAAAAGGACTCCATAAAAATTAATTCTGAATGAAATCACTGGCTAAATAATTGAATATATGAATTATTATTATTAAAATGTAGTATTTGGATGAATGCATAATTATTTTTTTTACTAATAATACCAGTACTATTACTTTTACTTACACTGTGCTATTACTACTACACATCTACTACTACTACTACTAATAATAATAGTAATAATATATTATTATGATTATTATGATTATTAAGATTATTAAGGGCCAGCCATTTCAATGGCAGTCCCTTATTATTCTTCACATTGGTTTCTTTCTTTCTTTATTATTCTTTATTCTTCCATCGCACTTAATGCGGCCCGAACCCTGGCGTGCACCCAGGCAACCTATATATCAAAAGGTTCAGCTCGTCAGCGCAAGGTGTGTTATTACTTTTATTGGCGTTTTGCGTTACCGTGGCGACGCTACACGCCAACAAAGATGGCCGAAATGCCATAGAGAATGAATAGAGCTCAACTTTGGATCGTCCTGCTCGGACACGCTTCGTCCGAAACCCACCTAACTTCATGTGATACATCACCGACAAACAACTTCCCCAACTAACAAATGCTGTCGGTGATGACCTGCACTCCTCTTTACCTTGTCTTTCGCTTATCCCTTTTCCCTCTTCACTTCAATTCATTTTTCACCCCATTGAAATGAATGCAGTTTCAGGAGAAGAGACTTTCAGGCTCCATACAGTGACCAAACCAAGTTTATGGGTGGTTGCTAAGGTATAAAGTGTGGTTTTTTAAGACCTCAAAATTGTTAGCAAGTGGTTATTATCTTTAATCACAATTACAGCTGTTTCAGTGTTTTACACTTCACTGACAGACTGACTGACAGACTGACTGACTCTGCTCCATCAAAATCTGGATGTACACCAGGCTGTAATCCTGGTTCTGTGGGCAGGAGATAATTGGCAGTTCCGTTTCCTCTCAGAGGTGGAGGTAAATGGCACGCTGGAGCCTGTAGGTAGGCTGCCACTGAGCTCAGGCTAAAGCAGGTCAAACCCTTATCACACCTCAGAGTGAAAGATGTGCTTCATGGTTTCTGATTCTAATTTACTCTCTTCAAATATGTACATAATTTCCACACAAATAATATAAAACAACATAAAATGCACACTGCACATTCCTGCACCTTCTGTACATTTATTTTGGCACTAACTGTGCTGCTGTCATGTATGTTATTCATGTGAAATTCATGTGCACAATTGAATCAAGTCAGTTTAACAATGTAACCTTCAAAGCTGTTTTATGATGATCTTTGTAGTAGGGTCTGTTTTGCTGCTGCTCCTGGGATTTGTGGAGGGGGTTTATCAGAAAGGGCCGCATATCCTCTTTAAAGATACTTCTGAGATTGAAGCCCTCAACTGACAGCCTTCTGTATCCCGTTTCTCATTTAACCTGTCAGGCTGCCCACAGTAACGAATCCGGCTGCCTCTCCTCCGATAATGATCCAGCTGGCCTCACACTGAATGGCTTCTGATTAAAACCGATGAGAGAAACATGGTGAGCGACCCCGGTCTCGCTCACTGCCTCTCCCTGTTATTGGGGCTAAGTTTGAGAGGGTAGTAAGTTCATTCTGTGGTCACTTTGCTATTTTCTATTCTAGTCTAGCCAGTTATCACTCAGATACATCCAGGAGAAATGTGACACTTTTTGGCACAGCTCTGTTGCTCAATAGAAGAAATTTCTAGGTTTTATCAGTAAATCATAAAATCTGTGAGAAGGTAGAATTTTAGACTGATTTTGGATCAAACTCAAACTCAAATGCTTTGTCAAAGAAACAGAATGGTACAAAAATTAGTCTCAGATCAGTATAATTGGTATAAAAGGGCCACTTTCGCCAACAATTGCTGCTTTCATGTCAGAATCAGAATCAGAATCTGAAAACTTTATTGATTCCAGAGGAAACTGCTTGTGTAATGACTGCTCAGAGACACAAAGACAAGAACAGTACGAAATATAAAGTATAAATAAATAAAAATAATTAGGAAAAAAACCTTATACTAGTTACACAAAATGCTGGGATCTGTAAAAGAGGTGGATGCAAGTACTATAGATAAATTATTGCTAAATAATTCACCAGTTAACACAAATAGAAGTTTGGAGTTGCTCTCTATACCAAGTCCATTATTGCACGTAATAGAGATCAGTAGTAGTTGTGGTGTAGGTCGCACCATATACTTACTGTTAACAACAGAGTATGTGTATGTACACAGCTACACAAGCAGCATTGCTCACACCTTCATCTTTTGTCCATCTGGAGGATTAAAAGCTATATCCACTAAGGGGTATGTTGGAGCCAAAACACAAGAACTTCTTCTTTAATTTCTGAACTTCTTCTGATTTGGTGAAACAAAATCAACAATGACCATGAAAATAGAAAATATAACTATTTATTATAAAAGGACAGCAGAAACCAACAATAGAACTGACTGTTGTCATGGTTTGTTCAGATGACATCACATGGCTGTATCCTGCCCCTACTGCATATGGTGGCATTGCATTTCATGAACATGTTATGTTAATTTTGCATGGCCTAGAGGTCAGAGGTCTACAGGACCCATGGGACCCACAAGAGTATCTTACACCACACCACTAATTTTCAACATCATATGCTGGACACTTACCCAGCATAGTGCTAGTGGGAGTAGAACACATAGAGAAATTCTGCTGAATAATACAAAAGAGTAACAGTAATATAATGAAAGTTATTAAACTCATTCTAAATAGCTGCAGCTGATCCCGTGAACAGCACTCAAGTTGGATTCTTGTTGGCCTCAGAGATGGTGGACTAAAGTACTGTTAAGAAAGGTGAATGCCCAACAATAAAGCTGACATATGACATTTTTAGCTGTGGTTCATGCAATTAGTCATTGTGATAAATGATTTTTATGTTGCCAATATCTCTGTGGTTTTAATTTTTGCTTTATTTTTAATGGGAATGGATGGCCTTTGGTGAAGTCATCATGCTGATCATGATTGCCAATATATATTCAGCAGAAAACAATTTGACTGCATCAGACACTGAATGTGAATTAGCCTCTGTACAGGACTGTCAGCGGGAGCGAACTGTAGTGTTTAGGCTGCAGGTGGAATCGGGACAAATGGTGCTGATTTTGTGAGGGAATGGAGGGGAGTAGGATGAAATAATGCAGGTGCAGGAGCCGGTCTGAAAAAATGGTTCTGCGCAGATCACTGCAATGCCCCCTAGTGGATTCAGCTTTAAATCCTCCAGATAAGCAGACGAGTGTGTGAACAACGTTTCTTGGGTTGAGCAAGTATATCTTGACCCTTAAAATGATCTGAGAGGTTATTAGTTGGAAATATTTTAAGACAGAATTGAAAAGAGTCACATCTGTGCCAGGCAAATAGTCTCTTTACAACCAATTACATTAACTTAAATATTATTTGGAATGGATTTGTACCTCTCCAAGCATTTACAGTGCAGAAGACTGAGAGGAACATCTGAATGTTCATAGCCTGAATGGTCTGTTTCCAGTGTGGAGTCCCTAACACATAGTGGTACTGTGATTCGTGTAGTGTAAGTGAGAGGCAATCGTGTAGTGTACGGCAAAGCAGTCCATGAGCTGGATCAACACAACAGACTAAAACAGTTCTCCCCAAAAGAAATTAGGGAGTAATTGTGAATGGCTAGAGTAACTGTGAATGCAGAGTCAAATTCTAGAATGTCCTTTAACTTCAAAGGCACTCTTTAGTTGTTTTATCCAGTTATCTGTCACTTAATAGCTTGTTAAATATCTAAAACTTGTCTGGTGATCCACGCTATAATTATATTTATATTTATTTTTAGGTGGCTTTATATATGTGGCTTTATATGTGATTAATTAAAACGTTTGACCGGTAATGTCTAATCAGCAGTGGGTATCTCATTCACTAGCAAAGGACTTGATATGTGCAAAAAGCATTTTGACATTTTTCTCACACTTTGAAGTGACTTTCTGGGCTTATGTTTATGCCACGGGTAACTTGAAAGTGCAAGTTTCCCAAAGAAATTCAACAAGCCTCACTGGTCACCTTACTTTACCCACAGCCAGACTCCTCCTGGGACTGATTAGCTTGATTAGGACAACTTGTGCTGTGTAGTTATGATGTGACAAGCTAATTAGTCTCTCGCATGTACGGCTAGAGAGAGAGAGAGAGGTAATATGGCCTCGACTAGTTCACAAGGTTAAAAAATGTGGTAATAAAACTGAACTGACACCAAATATGACTTGGCTGATTGCCTATGTCTTGGGTAATTTGAAATATGTTAAAAATGTGATTTTTTCATCAAACAGTTCCTTTAAGTGGCACTGATTTGTCAAAGGCTTGGGTATAGAAATTATAGATGTCACAAAATGAACTGATAAATTAGAGTAGACAGGTTTGATATCCTATTGACGATGCAGGTAAAAGTCAGTTTCAAGTGCTGATCAGATGGCCTTTGGACCTCAGAGCATCTTAGCTTAGGGTTAATATTACCATAATTAACAAAATGGCCTGGAAAACTAGCTATGAATGAAATCTGTTGAGGCCAGTACTGTTAATTTCAGTGTGTGTGTGTGTGTGCATGTGTGATTTGGTGTAAAGGCTCAGCCAAATGTGCTGTGTGTGTGAGTAAGGCATGTCAAAATGACCCAAACTACACTATTATCTGCACACCTTAACATTACATGTACGTTTGAGCCTGTGTGTGTGTGGGTGTGTGTCTGTGTAGCTCAGTGTAAGTGTCAGTGTAACTCATCTTGTGTGTGTGTGTGTGTGTGTGTGTGTGGTCTTACAGCACACTGGAGAACTTTAAAAAGACTCCAAAACTGCTCCTGGTCTGGATATTTGTGAGCTCTGATTACTTGAAAACGTTTACATTTTCTGAATTTTTTTTTTAACTTTAACAGAGTTCATCAAACTCATGTAATCATTTACAAAATTAGTTCCTTAATGACCCATCTACTGAAAAGTTATGGAACCAAAGTATTTCTTCTCCAAAGAACCTTTAGACCTTAGTGTTTAAGAGTGTGTTGGGTGTTCTGTGAGCTGTTTCCTCGCAGTGGAAGTGGTTATGATGTGAGACTGACATCACCTCACCCACTAACAACAGACCCTGTCAAGACACTGTCTACTGTCAAGATTAGAGAAGAGAGAGAGAGGAGAGAGAGCGAGAGAGAAGAGAGAGAGAGAGAGAGAGAGAAGAGAGAGAGAGACCAGAGGAAGCAAAGAATGCAAGAGTGAGAGAAACAGAGACAGAGAGAGGGGAGCACATGGAGAAAAAACAGAAAAGAGAAAGATAGAAAGAAGGAAGGGAAAGAGAGAGAAAATAGCATAGGGAAAGAAGAGAGAGAGAGAGAGAGAGAGAGAGAATCAGGAGAGGTCAACAAGGACAGAGTAGAGTATGCATAGTCATTCATTTTTTTAATCTTTGTAGGTTTGTGTGTGTCTACTCAGCCCTGTGATTATCTCTACAGAATCACAGTACAGACAAGCTTAAGTCATTAAATCAACAACACACACACACACACATTGTCAGAAGAGTCAGTAACAGAGCATGCCATGAGGATGGTATATTCTATCTGGATGGGGAGCATTACTGTAATGTGTGTGTGTGTGTAAAATACAGAGTTACAGGTTCAGGAGGCCAACGCCTGCACACACAGCTTCATGCTACTGTTCCCCTTCACTCAGCGTGACACCCACTCTCCAGTACCACGCCTTTTCATGTCCCTCAGGGAACAGGCACTGCCTGAATAGGTTCCATTTTCACCCAGTCTGCTGTCCGTTTGATCTCTTCGGACTCTGTCTAATCATCTATGTGCTTTTCTCTCCTTTGCTTTTCATCCCTCGCTTCTTTACTTCCACTCTGTTGAGCTGAGAGATAGACTGGAGGTACAGCTGCTAAGATGGTTGCAGCCTGAGAGCACCTACTGCAAAACCATGCTATCCATTTTCTTTCTGTTTTTAGCTTTTCATGATTGCTCAGATGTTTTTTGTTTTTTTCATTTCCTTATCGGTAGGCAGTTGGGAAGTTGTGACAAGCAGAAATTAGAAAAGCAAACATATCAAAATGTTTTTATTCACAAACTAATAATTAGGTGACAACAGTTCTGTTTTTTTGCAATGCAGAAAGCCTCAATGCAAACAATCATTTTAGGGATTTTGATTTAATTGCTTTAGCATTTCTGTAGAAATCAATAGAAACATCTGTATTTGACATAATGTTGTTGTCAGTGAAAAGTATGAATTGATAATATTGTCAGAAAATTATTTAGATCAGGAAGGTTCAGTTCTGGTCATGGAGATCTGACACACTGCAGAGTTTAGCTCTAACCCTGATCCAGGGACGCCTTTAGTATCTGAGGCTACAGCTCAAATGTTTTGTTAATAGTCCCAGATCTCAAAAATAATAATATTTAACAATAACCAATAGACCCCAAATCTCATTATCACTGTGGTGGAAAAATCTCTGCATGTACCATTCTGAGCTTTCATGAAGACATAGCAAACAAATGACCCCATCAACATGTAGAACCTATAGCCCAGAATGTTTCAAAATCCTAATGACGCCTCTGCCACACCTGATCCAGGTAATGAAGGTGTTCAGGGGCCTCTGAGTATTAGAGCCAGGTGTGTTGAATCTGCACAGATGTCCAAAGATGGACATCTCTGCTTTAAAGTAACTTTAATCCTGTTTTATTTCGAAACAGGAAATTACATTGCATTTACATTGCATTTGCCAGATGCTTTTACCCAAAGTGACTTACAATACGAGGAAACACTCAAGTTTCAGGACATTGTGAGAACCAGAGGAGAGTTCTAAGTGCTAAAATCTTTATATTGGAGTAGTGCAATAAGATAGATAGTGCATTAGGAGAGGAGATGGTCTCTGAACAGATGAATCTTCAGGAGGTTTTTGAAATTATTACCAGTGTTGGACAGTAACGCGTTACTGTAATATGATTCTTTTTTTAGTAACGTAGTAATCTAACGCGTTATAATTTAAAAATTAGTAATTAGATTATGTTACAATTCAAGTAACGTTGCGTTACTAATAAAATCAAGTTCACAGTAACCTGTCAGCGGCAGGCAGATGTCTGTCTGACAGGCGCACGCGTGACGTCATTTACGGGAGACCTGCATGCGACAGCAACTCGGACAAAAACAAAGCGAGCATGGAGAGTGAGAAGTTCGCGTTCAGTAACTGGAAATATAGCCATTACTTTAAATTGATCTCGGTTAAAGGCAAGAACATTATGTGAGTTGTCGTTGGTTTGTAACATTTAATAATAAAGTGTGTTTGAGCTGACTTAAGAGTTTCTTGAGAGGGTGGAGAAGTAACTAGTAATCTAACTAGAAATGTAACTAATTACTTTTGAAATAAAGTAATCACATTAGTAATCAGTAATCAGTAGTTTAATTACATTTTTAAAGTAACTTGCCCAACACTGCTAGTAAATTACAGAAAGTTATGTGTCTATAGTATTTATACTGCAGAATTTATACCCCAGCGTTACTGCAGTTTATATTTGACTTTTAGACTTTATATTGTTCTGGGAATGAATAAAATTATCTGATTCTAATTTTGATTTTTAGCTCCAGCACAAAAAAGTAGAGGATGTGAACAGAGAACGTGGGTGTAAACATTCACATTCAGATTTGCAGACATAATAGCGAAGGTGTTGCATCACCGGCTACCTGAAGTAGTGCTGAGGTGATCTGGCGCACGCCTCCGCATGCTTGTGTGATCAAGGGTACCAAGCACGCGCTCACATCATCCCCCAGACATCTCAGGCATGACTGAGCTGCACCAGTCAGCCAGGTTACCCCTAATCACTGCTCCGACTGTTTCACTTCTCAAAGCAGTCACAGTCTGATTTCTTTACTTCTACTGTCCTTCAAAGTTCATTTCCAATTCTGATCAACCACTCCTGATCTAAATAATTCAGCCTTTACAGACTGGATTTAGGAGCTTGTTTTAGGAGCTCTGAACTCAATAAGAAGGCAGATCTGTCTGATGAACGTTGGGGTAGACCAGTGGTTCTCAGTTGTGCCCCTGAAGAGACTATGAATGATACTGTATTGACTGTTGTACTGACTTGCTGCTGGGTTGTTTTCTCTACTCAAGAGCTTGTTGAGCTTGTTGGGTTATTTCCACAAGTAGTTTTGGTTAGCTCAGTCACACTAACAGTCCATCCAATGAGTCCATTTTTAATGATAGCAGTTAGAACGGCCCATTATACACTAACACTTCAAACACTGGCACGTCTGACAATAATCTTTAATATTCCATTAAATACCAATGCTTTCCCAGTTACTATCATAAGGCACTTTTCCACAGGTATACAGGAACTGTGCAGCACCTAAACTGTACTGCAATACACAGAACTTTGATATTGTGGGGCAAGGAACTTTGACCATTTTAATTTTCAAGAGTATCTCAGACCGGTAACAGTGTCTCTGATGCATCAGTGGCTCAACTTTTCCACACAGTTTATCGCCAGGCATCGCCCAAAAATCACGTCCATGGAGTCGAACCAGCGGAAAGATTTTCTGTCAGAGGCGCCTTTGATATTGTGGTCTTTTATTATTTATAGTCTTCTTTGAGTATTTTTTTTTTATTTTTTCTCTGCATTCTTGAAAATCAAACCCAGATAACTTGTTAGCGATGTCCTGGTACACCTTCACATTTCTCACAGTGTTAAAGACAAATTTGTTAGCGTCATAGAAAACTCCCACTGAAATTCATCTTCAGCCCAAACAGACAGTAGTGCTTGTACCTTGTTGACGTGCCAGTTGTTAGTTTGTATCAGGTCACTATTAGCTGTAGCACATTATATGGCCATTTCTAAATAGACAAATACATGGTCTGTCTGATTAATGTATTATCAGTGGTCAATTACATTAACTTAGCAAGGTTAGAAAGTAAAGAAAGTGTGTTAGGCTAAACCAGGTGTGCATTACTCCAATTCTGGAGGGCCGATTTCCAGCATAATTTTTTGATTTCCCAGTTTAAACACACCTGGACTAACTCACATAACTCACTTGTTAATTGCCAGTGGGTTTAGTGGGTGTGTTTGAAGAGGATCTACTAAATTGTGCTGGAGACCGGCCTTCCAAGACCGGAGCTGGACCGTCCACATCAGCACTCTTCTCCTAATGCATGCTACAATACTCTGGTTAAGGCACTGTTCTTAATTTTTCATGACTATGAGCTCCAGCTGAAATACATAAAAATGTTAAGTAAATGCACTCATTAATTTATTACTGCTATTTCTAAGGTGAAATCCTGACAGTAGATACAACAGGGCAGAATCCTCTCAATCCAGGTCTTGTAGGCCCTGACAGGTTTTGTGTTTCGTTGCTCTAATAGTAGTAAATACTATTCATTACTTGGTAACTAATGTGTGAAGTCTGTAGTCTGGTTTCTCGGACAACTGTAGTCCTGGACTAATCTATAGCACATATGGTGAATCACTTTTGGAAATGAATTTTAGTTGTTTAGGCTTAATCTGGACCTGGGAAAGCGGCTCTCAGAGTATAAGTGGTTAAACCTAGTGAAGTGTTGATTTAGGCTTAATCTGGGTTCCAAAAAGTGCAGGAAGAATTACAGTTATGCCTTTAGAAACCTCCTTCGCCTCCACAGGCTCATACAGCACTTGTTACTGAGGAGTTTAGTAAAGGAGTGCAACCCACCCACTTTCAGCTCCTTCCCGAACACAGTCCTCTCTCCCAGGGCAGAGCAGTTCCAGCGGCCGTGCTTAAACTGGAACTGGCACTCGTTGATGCCCATCTGTGCCCCCTCTCCTATCACGATGATGGCATCAGGGCGGCTCTGGCAGATGATCCGCTGCCGAGGTGCCAGGCCAGGGATCTTATTACATATGATGCTCGCTCCCAGGGCTATGACTGAGGAGAAACCCCTACAAGTGATCCGAGAGGGAAAATCAGAATCAGAAAACTTAACAGATACACAAAGACAAGAACAATATAAAGTACCTTATAAGTCCAAATAATACTCTGCAGAAAATATTCTAAAAATGCTTTGTACTAAGTCCATAAAAATCAGTGACACTCTGTGATGCAATTCATAAAGTAGATTTCCAGCATTTTTTTTTTTTTTACATTTGGTCTGATGTGAAATGGTTCACTGTAGAAAAACATCACTCTGATCTGAGTGAATGGAACCACAGGTTAAATAGTACAAATAACCATTTTATTCACTTTCCAAACCCAGAAGTGAACCTGCATACCATTTGAGAGTTTATACATAATGTTCATGATATCTCAAATATCTCAACGAAACAGGCCCTTAATATACCTCTCTGGCATGGATTTTTAAAAAATACATTTCTCACAGAGGCAGCAACTTCTTCAAATATCTGGTTCCATTCACCTCCACTGTGAACAATTATGACTAGTGAGTTTCTCTAGAATGGGACTTTTTACATCAAACCCACCCTGAGTGACTTTGTATAAACTTTAAGCATGTATTTATACAGATTTTAATACTTTTTTATAATTATAATTTTATAATTAGATTTAATAATGTAATAATTCCACTTTCATACAGTAATACGTTGTCTTTTCTTCTTTTAAACTAGTATATCATTTCCTCATGAAAAGAACAAACTGGAAACTGGAATATAAACCGGATCATGTAGA
>JBBPCY010109133.1:0-19220 GCA_037974405.1 Brachyalestes nurse | reverse complement strand
ACCGGCCGCTCCAACCCCAAGTCCGGCGGCCGTGCCAGCACCGCCCACCTCAGCTCAGTCTCCAGCGGTTGTCCCAGCGCCGGCCGCCTCAGCTCAGCCTCCAGCGGCCGCCCCAGCATCGGCCGTCCCAGCTCCGGCGCCCGTCTCTGCAGCTCCAGGCCGTCCAGCGCCCGTCTCTGCAGCTCCAGGCCGTCCAGCGCCCGTCTCTGCAGCTCCAGGCCGTCCAGCGCCAAACTCTGCGCCGGCCTCAGCCTTGCCAACGCCAGCTTCTGCGCCGGCCTCAGCCCCTGAACTCGCGCCGGTCGTCGCGCCAGCCTCCTTTCCAGTGTGGAGGTTGAGGCCTGCACCTCCTCACCCGCCTCCTCCGTGGGACAGTGACTTTGTTGCTCCCTCACCCGCCCTCCCTTTGCTGTTGTGGGGATTGGGGGATCTGTTTAGGCGCCCCGGGGTTGCGCCTTTGAGGGGGGGGTCCTGTCACGGTTCCACTCGGCGACCACAAGGGGTCGCTGTAAAATAACCAGTAGTTCTCCACACCACAGCTGAGATCATTCATTCACTAATTATACGGCTATTTAAGGCGTCCTGTTCTCAGCTGTGGTGTGGTGCATTATTCACGGTATTGATGTTATTCGTGCCTTGTAGTTGTAAGTATCAATAAAATCACTACATGGAGGTCCTGGTCCGTTCCGTCTCTCCTTTTCAACCCGGACGGGGTTTCCCCGTGACAGTATTGTGCCTCATTGAAAAAGCAGTCCAGGCTGAAACCCTCCTTGTAACTACAGTGTATATGGGTGGTGCTAAACTACAATAGGCCGAATAGGATGTAGGTAGATTTCAAAAGCATCACAAAAACAGTGAATTGAAAAGTTGTTTCAGCTTAGTTTCCATAGATAGAATGGTACACGTTAACAACATTAATCATTCTTAGGTACTATATCAGATTGTATTTTACGTAATGGTGGAATTCCACATTAAATAAAAACAAATACCAGAAATTGAATCTTTATTGGATTTGCCATGACAAGGTAGCACTATCCTTTACTATCCCTCCCACTATCCTTCCCAGGACTGCTAGTGGCATCTCTTAAGGGTACGTCAGAGATGCCACTGTATGAACATCAGCAAAATAGGCTCATAAAAAAACTGTGTTCACCAATTATGTCAAAAAAAAAAAATCTGGCCAACACTTCAGGCAGACCACTGCACACACATGCACTCAAAATGTGATGTACGATAAAACCCATATTACCGACTATTAAAGAGAAAGTTAATTTGCCCACCAGATGAGGCTGAGGGTGTGCCTGCTGTAAAAATACACTGAGCTGGACGACCGCCAACACAAACGGTGCATTACCAAATGGGCTACAGCCTTTAAACTGTACACCCCCAAGATGGGGCAACTAGGAAGGGGTTTCTAATAAAGTGTCCAGGGTGAGTGTATTACAGTGTTATTTTACATGCGAAGAGTTCTTTTCTTCGTCTTTTTTCCCCATCGTGATAGCCTCTCTCGCCCCATCAAAAGCAATACAGCCTTCATCCCCAGCGCTGCAACCTCTCCCTCTCCCTTCTCCTAAACTCAGCAGGTAGACGGCAGACGGGCAGCTAGGCCTCCTGGGATATCACACCCGCTTACAGATGAGGCAAGCAGAAGCCTTTGATAACACATCAGAGAGAGAACGAGAGATAGAGAGACAGAGAGAGAGGCTCGGCCAAGGCAGTCATAGTGCATATATACACACATACACACACACAACTGGATACTGACGCTTCCCCACAGAGCACAGAAGGGTGCATCTCAGAATGCATTGTGCTCCATTCATACTGTAGGTGAGGTATTAACAAAAGGTAGTAGGATCCACATTTCATTGAGCAAATTCAACTCAGATAGGGTTCTTGACTGTTTCAGCCTCGCATACCTTAAACAGATCCTTTTACGAAGGAGGTTAACAACGTTCTCTGTTAACTCAGGTTTAGACTTTCAGACTATTATTAATCATCCTGAGTGTTTATATGAAATGTCACCACAAATGTCATGAATATACAAAGATGTGAAAAGTGTGACTTTGCTGTTATTGGCAGTGACAAGGTATAGTCAATGAGAGTGTAAGACATGGGGACAAAGGAAGCCCAAAGGAAGAATTTGGACTGGAATAAAAGTTCCAAATATGTACACAGCTCCAGTCTCATAAATCATATTATTCTCTGATGTGTTTCTGAGACAAAATGTAGTTTGGAGCCCAGAGGCACTGATCAGAAATTCCTTCTGGTGAAAGATCTTGTAATGAACAAACTATGACTTCAAGAATCCCGATTACAACACGGCAATACAAGTTGTGTTGTGTGAGCAGTACGGCCATTACGCCTGCAGTGGATGTTCCCATGGTGACATTCAGGATAAAGCATCCCACCACCATAGGAGGGAAAATCAATGGTTAGAATAAACTAACCTTGAAGTTAGCTGAGACCCCAGGGGCTATAAACTTTATATACCATCCCAAACCATCAGTGTAATATACATGTAATATACAATATACAGAGTTGTCTTGATAAGGTTGAAGATGGTAAAATAGAGGCAACTCTGAAAATAATTATACGCTTAAGCAATTAGTAATAAGTTGAAAACTAATCTGTCGTAAATGTACTTATGAATATGTTTAAAGTCAAAACTCTCAGGCATTCGTACTCTCAGGTATTCATAAAAAAAATCATGTCAAACTTTCTGTGAGGGGGCTTTCAGAGGTATTAAACGCTTTGGACGTCTGGTTTCTATCACCACCGTGAATATTTCTGGCACATTTCACCTCTGACCACTAAGAAAGACTATATTTACATTTTGACTGTTTTATTTTGTTTGCTTACTTCCGAATGTGCATGTTATTCTTTTCTGCCGGCGGGCCCGTTCAAGAGCATGAACACAGCAGTGTCAAATATATGCCACAGTAAAAAAAAAGATCATATGAACAACCAGATGAAGAGATTTAAGCCGTGAATCAGCCTGAGAGTCTTTGAGCAAAATCCACAAGAACGTCTTACAGTCTGTGATAGTCGCCTCCAGTATGTGGGATTCATCTAGGCTCCCTTTTGTTAAAAATAAACTCACTTTCATGTCCTGATAACTCCTGCCTTTTTCCCAACTAAACTGAATTTTATTAATCTGAACACAAAAGCAGAACTTTTTTTATGGCATCCAGATATGCATGGATTTCTGGTTTCGAAAGCATTCGCAGCAGTGAAAGCCCAAAAGAAAAAGAAAAGGAGGACAAGATGAGTCTAGCAGTATAGCTAAGGCTTCTGTCAGATGCATAAAAGCTTGACTAAAGTGCATTCAGTGCCTCGTCTGATCTATCGCGTTCTCCTTCCCTCATTTTCACCCTCTCTCTCTCTCTGCGTCTCTCTCTTTCTCTCATTCTCACTGTCTCTGCATTTTAATTCCGCTAGGTGTGAGAGTCTGCTTCTCTCCCTCTCTCTCTCTCTCTCTCTCTCCCTCTCTCTCTCTTGCTCTCACTCTCTCTCTGCCCAACTCCATTACAATCACAGTAGAAACCCAACTCAAATCACGGCAATGCTCAACAAACAGCTCACATTCTTTTCATCTTTTAAGAGCTGGCGGCATGCGGCCTGCCGTGTTGCCTTCGATCATTAAATGTATAAAAAAGGACTAATGAAAAATGCATCCATCCATCAGTGATGAGTGCAAATCAATTACCAGGCGTGAAGCTGAAAACCGTCGGCAGGTGTGTTTTTACTGTGTGTTTTGAGAGACAGAGTGTGTATCTTTAGATTCTTTAGATTATTTAAGTAAAAAAAAAGTTTACTTAAAAATAACAATACATGCAGCCATTCTGACAGACTGTTGTTTACCCCTGGAAGCATCATATAGCTTCTGCTGGTTCATCCGTTAAAGAATAAGTTGCTCAGAGTTTGGCAGAACTTGATGGAATGAGGCAATGTGAGTTTTTTCAGCCAGATGTATGGACCAGACGAGTCACCGTAACAACTGTGGGCCCTAGAAAAGAAAAAGAATGGTGTGTCCACGTCTGCCAGAGTGCCAGGGGTATAAAAAGCCGTTTGTCTGTTGAGATGTCACAAAAAAAGCATGTAGCGCTGTGCAGAGAAAAGGTCAAGAAGGGTTGGCTCCCAGCAGGCCTCTCCACATGATAATTGTTGCCTCCAACAACATGTAGACTGTCATTAATTCTAACTGTTTGCAAAATGAACCATTTTTATTCTAAGGGTTTTTTGGTTGAACCATTTCAGACAGAAATCTGCTTTTGAATTTACAAGGCTGGAAACATATCTTAAAGGAGGCAAACAGACACACTCAGCCTTTTAAACTGCTGCCGTAGGTAAAAAAAAAAACAACAGTAGAAGGAACTTTCATGTTTTATTGGAAAAAAAAAATCTTGAGAACAGAATGCCACAAACAAGAATGGTAAAAGCAAACTGATCTGTCATCATTCTCTGAGCAAAACTTTCTATTTCCATTTTTGTCAAAATAACCATCTCAGCCTTTTTAACGTTAGGTATAAAAGCACTGGGAATCACTGATCACCAGCCAGTCAAGTCAAGTGAAGTGGAATAGGTTTATTGTCATTTCAGCCATCTAGACAGTACACAGTGAATCAAAACAACAAAACAGGACAATGGTTACCCAAGTGTGTACAGGACTGCACAGACTGTACACACAAGACAAGGGCGTAGAACTAGGTAGGCACGGTTTAGACACGTCCCTACCAATAGCCGGTGACTACTAAATTGTCCCTAGCAGCAATCTGAAACACTCACTCACTCATTCTCATTCACTTTCTTTAACCACTTAATCATCTCTAGGGTCGCAGGAACCCAGAGCCTATCCCGGGACCAATGGGTGCAAGGCAGACTGGAAGAGACTTAACAAATGGATCAGGAAAGCTGACTTTGTGGTGGGTGAGGAGCTGGACAGCATGGAAACTGTGGCGGAAAGGAGAACACTGTCCAGACTTCAGTCTATCATGGACCATGTAGACCACCCACTCCAAAGGGTGGTGAAAGATCTGAGAAGTTCCTTTAGCCACAGACTGACCAGCTCAAGGTACTCCACTGATCGCCACAGAAATCCTTCCTTCCCACTGCCACAAGACTCTACAGCTCCTCCCTCAGTCACACACCAACACAGTAATCAGTGCAATAACCTGCTGCTGCTTCTTTCTGTTTATTTATTACGGGTTTAAATAACTATCATTGTGTGGAAGACTATGTGCATTATTTTTGCTGTGATGTGCAACAGTCTAGGATCATATTATACACTGCTCTTACCAGGTACCAATATTTATATGCAATATCATATGCTGGCGCTAAATTATTTGATTACTGTAATATTCTTATGTGCAATATTATTACTGCTACCTATATCATGATGTGCAATACCATTACTTACTTCTGCTCACATTATTATTATGGTTGTTTTCTTCCACTGATTCTTTATTTTTTATTAGATTTAACTTAATTTTATTGGATTTTTATCAGCTTCTATTTAGACTTATATTAGACTATTTTACTTATTTTATTATTGTATTTGATCTTACTGTTTATTTTACATTACTCTGGTGTCTTGTGTCTCTCTGTGTCTTGTGATGTGGCAGTCACCACAAACAGTTTCCTCCGGGATAAATAAAGTTTTCTGATTCTGATTCTGAAGGCAGGGACTCACCCTGGGTGGGGTGCCAGTAACTTAAAACTAAAATAAAAAATAAATAAAAACACTATTTTCTGTCAGGTTTTGCAAGACAAATAGTATCGTCATAGGACTGGCTTAGCTGTTTCTTGCTAAAGTGTGATTGGTTGAAGCTGCATAAAAGGCACAGGTTGCTGTTCATTTAAGAACTATTGCAGTGTGAGCTGTGTAAAAAATAAGAAATGCCTCCATCTGTGCTGTATTCCAGCAGCTTCACTCCTGATTCAGTTTCTGATGGGATAAAACAGAGTCACACATGCACACACTATGCCCTTAACATTACTATTTTAATTGCTGCAATTGTAAAATAATGTAAGAGTGTATAATTATTTCAAGGTATAATACATTATTTATATGTATTATTTTTACATTTTCCAATTTTTTTTTGTTTGCATATTGAATTAAGTGTGGTCAGTAGCACATACGACAACAGACACAGTCCCACAAATTACAAAAGCAATAAGCAGAAAAGAAAAGTGGCCTTTTTTCATGGCTGTAGTTAACAGTATTTTCTTTGTTTAGATGGAAATGCAGATTTCTAGATTGTTGGTTTGAAAAGGTAACAGTACCTGTCTTAAAATATACTTCAATATTACGTGGACTACAGTACCAGCCTTTAGTTGCTCCCCATATGTACTATGTACATGTAGCTTAATGTTAATGTATGAAAGTTGTTAGCAATTACATTATGACTATTGTCCCTATTAATGGCAAAGATCAAACACCTTTGACTCAACAGCAATCAATATAACAGAAGAGGACAGGACAGAGTACAGTACAACGGACAGCCTGTAGAATGGAGAATAAATACAGTATTATTAGATACAGCCAAGTACATAAATGAGCAACAATGCAAAGATATATGGGTAAGGAATAACAATAAATATTGTGCAAAGTATTGTGCAATACTAAATACTGTTCAAAGAATATAACATGAGATATAATAACAGGATATAAATCGAACAGTATATAAGTAAAGAGAAGGGTCTGGTGTAGGTATGTTTATGGGGGGTGGTAGTTCAGGTGTGACTTGTTTATAGTGGAGCAGATAACGGGAAACATATAAGAATTTATGCGAGTATGTGTGTTGAAGAAAAAGAACACTTTAGGAGTATTATTTGTATGTGCAAAGTACCAAAATAATGTCCTATTCTGTACATGCACCTGATTCTGGAAGTATCAATATGTGAATATTCACAGGTCTTGTGGATTGTTGCTACCCACAATGTGCAACCGATTCCTGTGTTGGGTTTAGGATTAGGTGTAGCCCCATATGCTACAGAACCTTTCTGCCAGGCAGCAGGAGGGAGAAGAAGGTCTGGCAGGGATGACTGGGGTCATCCACAATGCTGATGGCTTTGCAAATGAACGTAGATGTCTGTAACAGAGGGGTGAGAGACCCTAACAACCTTTTGTGCTGTCTTCACTTCCATTGGAGGATCTTGCACTCAGATGCCGATTGTAGTCGAATGTAATTCTCTTGATTGAGCAGCCAAAGTGTTAAAGAGAAGCAGAAGTGCTTGATTTGGCCTTCACAATCAGTGGGGAAACGCCTTAAATGTTTAATTAAACATATCCATCCTCCTGGCCCAAATAACCAAGGAGTGGTGCCAGCAAAAAAATCTTATATAAAAAGCCATCAGAGAGGCCACCATTGTTTCCTGTATTTTATAAAGAAATGGATACTCTTATTGACCGTCTGAAGTGACACCAAAACAGCAACATTTATAATCTGGTTCTCCTCTTTTTGCCCTAAAAAATGCTGACAACTATGAATGGCCCATCCCTCTTCATTCATCATTGATGGCCAGACCGCCAGAGAAGGCACTTAATGGATTTAAGAGCAAGAGGGGTGATTTCTGTCTTTTCTTCATCTGTTTGTTTCTTTTGGTCCATTTTCCTTTTAATTATCTTTACTCCTCTGGGCTTTAACTTTAATTCGGAGGCAATTCATTTTCACTAGGGACTGCGAGGGTAAAATCGAGCGTTCCAGCCATCACTCAGGCAGCATGGACTGATTTAGCTTTGATGAAAGCTGATGTTAAGAAGTCTTTGTGTGTGTCTGTCCCAGTGCGGCTTGCGTTGTGTGGTTTTCATTCATTGGTTTGAGCTGAGGGCATTCATCGTGGCCTCGGAATGTTAAGTATCCATTATTTCCACATGAATAAAATGTTGTATAAGCATTTTTGCCAATCTAAGTAAGCTGAAAGACAAATGGGTGCTCATTATTCATGTGGAAATTAGGTATTCATTTCAATTATGTAAATCTGGTGCATAGTTTGTGTAGGAGAGGGAGTGTACACACATAAAAATTCCTGCTTACCCAAGCCATCGCATCCAGCTGATATGTTGCTGCATTTCTGTAATTTCTTTGAGCGATTTCTTGATTTCTAAACTTTAATTAGTGTAGAACCCCTTAGAGAATCCACATCATGCAGAGAAAGATCGATTTCTGGCCTCAACAGAACTCTCCCGGCCCACTCTCTATTTCCATCAGCATGTCCCGCACTGTGGAGGCCTCGTGGATTCTCTCTTACCTTCATTTAGTGGGAAAGGCAGGGAGGCTTTTATTTATTCATTTGCTTTCTGGCATAGTGGTTATAATTTCTTTTTGACGGTTCAGTGTTGGAGGATAAATCAGTCTCAGCTCAGGCGCATCTCCAAAAAGAAACAGCGGCGCCCAGAGATTAGCTTCCGTGGCAGCCTATCAGAGGACTGAACGCTTTCCATGGCTTCCTGGCAGAAGGGTGAACCCTCCTCACTCTCCAAAAGAAGCCAGCGTCCAGATGTAAAACACTCGCGGCTAATGAAGATGGCATATCGGTGTTACACCAGTGTCGAAACTCTGCCACGAACAAGGAAGCCTTAAAAGAACAGTTAATCGAATTAAACAAATTCACAAAGCCTGTTTTTCCCCCAAATTCAGAGTTAAGGAGTTTGCTGTCATGTTTTACACAACATGACTGTCACATGCACCAGTCACGTGACGCACACTAGGAACAGGAAGTGACATGCGTCACAGGGTATATAAACAGGAAGTCGGTTACTCTCTGCACTCAGTCATTGAGTCCTGATGTCAGATCGACTCCAGCCCATCTCAACTGGTACCGTGAGTACTCCGGTCTCTTTCTCTGGTTTATATACCTACTGTGTGTGTGAGAATGTTGGTTCCTGGTGGGAGCCTTTACTCTCTGGTGGAGCGTTCTCAGATTAAGGTGTGTGGTTTACCGACTCTCTCGCGTGTGCCCGCGACTGGATTCTTCCACTACGCTACACTGGGCTAACTGTGCTTCAGGAGCATTCTTGTCCTGCTCTCGTGACAATGATACAATCATGAGGGTTGGGGCTCCAAGAAATAATGTAGGTGGACAGTAATAATAATAATAATAATAATAGGAAGAAGAAGAAGAAGAAGAAGAAGAAGAGTATAGTATTGAATTTATGTCCTGTATCGCTTAGCATTCCAAGACGCTTAGGCATGTTTTTCCAAGACTTCAATAACAACTGACCAAAACCTACATAAACATTGATTAAGGTTTATCCCAGCAGCTGTCACAAAATGTTTCTGAGAATTAGGCAGTTAGAATGAGGCAGCCTTTATAACACTTGGTGCTTGCTGGAATAAGCTTTTATGTAGGTTTATGTCAATTGTCTTGAAAGGTTTAGTGGACTTAAGGGAAGTGTTACCAATAGAAACGTAGTCAAGACAACCTTGGTTGAGTCCAAGTTAAGTCCAAGACAAGTCCAAGGCCAGCATCAGTCAGAGCCAAGTCAAGTCAAAGTCCAAAGAGGTTTGAGAAGTTAAGACAAATTGAACAGAAAAACCTCTTCATTATTGTGCTGGAGACACAGTATATCTTCCATATTAAGATGATGATTTTCAACTTTTTGAAACGATCAAAAAAGCATATAGGATTAGTCCATATTATTTACTAATTTACTTTACTTTTTAAGTAGAACCATTTCACTTCATTCATTTGGCTTGCCCCAAAAAACCAGGTGAGCACAGGTGCACAGTGTGCAGAAATTAATTTCGGTAGATTGGTTACCAGGAGGCCGATGTTAATGCCATTCTAAATGGGTTTGAAATAATTAAACCTGTGCTTGTTTTCTGTACAAACTTGCTTCATCAATGATTTTGTTTTTGGTTGGATGACAGGAGAGGTGGTTATTTTTGGTCTCCTTTCATTTTTGTCATTTGTGTTTATTTATTTATTTATTTATATATTTTGGGGTTTATGCCATGGCGGCAAAGATTTTGGTGTGGTGGGCCCCCACAGATAATTTTTACCAGCAGAAACTCTGTCGAGACCAACTAGTACACATGGAGAAACCAATGGCCAAGACCAAGTGCAAATACCAATGAACCTTAAATGACTCTTAGAGCACAGAAAAACGTACCAAGTCTGGACTCCAGCCCTGGTTACCACCAATCTAACACTGAAGCAAAAAATCGAAAGTCATACAGATGTCCAGGTCCAAGGAGATTGGAGAGATCAGACAAAAAATATTGTCTTGTTTGACCTGTCTCCTGATATTCAAGCAATTAAGAGCTGTTCATGGGGCAAAATCCCCATAACTGAAATTGCTTTAGTCAAAAAAAAAAGAAATAACTCATTAAAATGTGATAAAACTGATATGTGCAGTTAAACGTGAACATAAATACTGTGAGCCAGCCTTGTTTTAAAACCAAAACTATCTTTACTATATTCGCTGGTTTGGAGCTCATGAAGAGATGATAAACAAATGCAAATGTCAAAAGAGTTGCAGACATTTAGCCGCTAGGCTACTACCAGGGATCATAGTAGCCTAGCGGGCAAAACACATGCCTGTGTACCCGAAGACCACAAAAGACTCATCTTTGGTCCATTTTTGACTCTTTGGTTTTTTTGGGAGTTCATTTGGAAGCCCAACCTGTTTAGGGGGTCCCGTCTGCTTGTTTAGTATATACCAGCGTTCACATGCCAGGTGCTAAACGAATCACACCAAGCTGGACCTGCAATTGCCCTAAGACAATTGCAATTTGGTCAAAAACGTGGGCCTTTTTCTCTTTTTTTTTAAATTAAGTCATAAAAATAGGCACCAGGCTGCCAACCCTTGACAGAACAGGCTGGTATATGCCCGTCGCCTAAAGCTGCTTTCAAATCTGGAACTCAGCAGTGCTGCCAAATAAACACACCCACGCAAAAAAAAAAAAAGTGTGCTTGAAACTGACTCCTATTACAACCATTAAGCAGCTATTGACCCTACATAAAACTGACAGGACGGGCGAGTGTCCAAAAGCCCCGATCACAAAGCAAGCAAACGCAGCTCAGAGAGCACAGTTCAACATATCGAATAACACAGTACTTTCTCCATTCCTCTCTCTCTCCCTCTCTCTCTCCCTTTCTTTCTCACCCTCTCAGCGAAACTCCAATCAGACAGTCTGCTTGTGTAGCTGATGAAAAATTAAAGACTTCATATCAAACGGACCTTTCTCACCCCTGCCAGAAAGTGCTTTCTCATTGTACATTTCTGCATTTATTCTCTCTTTTCATTACCCCACCCCTCCTTTTCTCATAAGTAAGGGTTATTGCTATGGCACAATGAGACAGCAAAACACCAGGGATTTTTTTTTTCCTTTTGGTTTTTGCTGAGTTAGAGGCCCAGGACATTATTGCCAGAATGACTCACTATAGATTAAGGACCCATTCCCTTGCTATTTTTAGCCCCTTTATAGATGCTTTATCAACTTCTCTCTTCCTCCAGGACTGCAGACGTGCCTGAAATGCTTGCTAATGCTAAGCTCTCATAACTGTGCAGACATTAGGCCTGGAACACATCTGAATGAGTGTCTGTGCCATGAAGGATCAGTAAATGAATGAATAAAATATACTAAATTCATTATGATGTCAGCTCATTCAGTGCTTTCCTGACCAGCTCACTCAAGCCGACTTAACAGATGTGTGTATGACCAGTTTATGTGTGTTTGTGTGTTTCTCTCACATTATAACTCACACTTGAGAAATCAATTCTTGCTTTGAAATCTCCCCATTGTGGCAGAACAAGCTGAATTCAAACTTGGACAGTTTGCAGAAATCTCATTATTTCATCCCCAGAAAGGATTAATTACATTGTCAAGGGTCACGGCAGGGATTTCAACTGTGCATCACGAACGGGATGTGAATAACATTCTCTTGTGCTTGTGTTAAGTGTTATTACTCAAATTATATTGCATGGCTGTATCATTATTTCTATGCATTACATAATTACACTTCTTGCATAATTAGTTAAATACTGAATTGCATCTACATTCATTTTTGACGAGTTTTAAAGATTGTTTTTATGTCAAACTGAGAAAACAAGGCCATTATTATTGCGGATAATATATCTCCTTCTCTATTTTATCAGAATCAGACACTTTTATTGATCCCAGATTAAACTGTTTATGTTATGACTGCGCATACACAGAAACACAATATGAAGTCTAAAATAAATCCATTAAAAAAATCTGCAGTAAGGTACTCTGCTATTACACAAATGCTGGGGTAGAAATATTACAGATACATAACCTAGTGTCAAGTGAATTACTAACAGCATAAATGGTGGTTGGGAGTATGTTATTGTGTGTAGTAGAGAGCAGTAGTATAGAAGTAATATTGACATATATAGTGCTATTCAAATGGTAACACTATTGCACGTAAGAGTTTTCATATAAAGAAATGATTTAGCCCTCATTTAGAAAATGGGGTCTCATTCAAAAGTTTCCTGAGAATCTTCACCTTCAAACTGCAGTTTCTCCATCATTTTCAATACATAATGAGCGAGAAATAATTACACAAAATGTAAGAGTTGTTTTGAGGCGTATTCACCATCAGGAGCCTTGGAGAGCTGACACAAAGAGGAGGGCAATGAATCGTGAAGAATTGGGCCATACACTTTATTGCCGAAACCATCTTTGTACGCCGGATCCCGTGTTCTACATGCGATGAAAGCCAAACGACTCACCTCGCATGCTAAATGAACCAGCAAGGAGCGCATTACGAAAGAAAACGGGATACATTCACTCAGCAAGCGATGTCACATACGTGTGGATGCCCCCGCCACCCAAACCCCCTTCTCAATACTGTTCCTGAGCAAATGGAGTATGACAATGAAAGGTTCTGCTAGAGGCGCGGATTAAAAAATAGTAAAAAAACGTGGCGCCCCACACAAGCACATGACCCACATCTGCCAAGGCTTTACGGAGAGCGTGAAGAACACCAAACCCAGTATTGACAGCCCAACCCATGTATGGGAAAACGTCCGAATCCACGGTGCTAAGAAGATGCTGTATAATAAGATCGGAATCGCTTTGATTTTGATCACAAGCGCTTGGCATCCAGCAGCTAGCATGGAGGAAATCAAAGGCTTATGCTGTCGCATGAGTCATCCCAAAAAGAGAACATAAAAATGTTCTACGCACTGTACACCCACGGTACAACAACTTATAAAGAAAAAAAAACAGATTCTGTGGTCCTGTAGTCACTTCATTGGAAAGCATGGCTGTGTATGCATTATACGCTAATAAAATGTGAATAATTCACTCAAGGTCACAGAGGGCCACTATGTGTCTGTCATCTGAACCAACAACACCTGTATCAGCGCCAACAAGGCAAATGCAAGCAGTCCCAGCAGATGGAATAAAACTTCCTATCTAATATTTGGATCTACCTAAAGCGAGCCCCTGCATGGGTCACACAGCTAAGGTCACTGTGTTCCAGTGGGTGAGAAGAGAGAAGTTGTAAGTTTTGATTAGAACTCATTTTCAATCTTTCAGGCTTGGCTCTCCTGTGTACTGTTTCATGAAGCTCTTGAACCTCTGCACCATAGGTCAAGTTGAAACCAACTTCACTCCATCGATTGTGGCTTGAATGTGAAACTGTAGAAGAGCGAGAAAGAAATCAGAGTACTCAGGTTGGACATTTCTTCTTTTCTAGTAGGAGTCATGAAGATCAGGGAAGAGAAAAATTCATAGCCATATTAAAGGAAAGCTTTGGCACAATGTATGATTTACAGATTTTTTGGCCACCCCACTTATATTTGATCAGTGAAATTGACCTTTTTTGGATTAAGATAAGATAAGATAAGACAAGATAAGTCCCACAAGAAATTTGCTTTGCTATGGCAGAAAGTGGACAGAAACAAGTGGACAGCAAAAACAATACAACAGAAACTATACAACAGTACAGTATAAAACGTACACTATACAGTACAAATAGTACAAAGATCTAAATATGGATGCCTGTATTGAAAATATACATACATATTGAATATATAATGAATATATAAATATATGTATTGAATATATGTATGTATATACAGTATACATAGTATACATACAGTACAGAGTAAGAACACTGTACATATACTGTAGCTGCAAGGCTAAGGTTGGTAAGAAACATTGAAAGTCAATAGTCACCCAATATGTTTTGCTAATAAACACTTTTATTCATCTCACCATTAAAATGAAATCTGTGGATTTGCAATAGAGGACAGACTGACTATAACCTTCACAGTTTACCTGAAAACTGTAGACAGACATTTTTGCCAAATTCCAACTCTTTCCACAGTTATGTAGTGAACTGAAGACATGTGAAACAACAGAAAAATCATTTGTATACCTGGGCGTTGTGCACGCATGCAATGCATAGTCAGATTCTGTAGACAGAATTTGGAACAATATACTTGTCGTAAAGTGGCCGCATGGAGTGTTTGGCTACATGGTGAAGTTTTGAATATTAAGCCAACTTTGATAATTAAACAGGCCATGGACTACATCTGGTGTAGGTAGGAACTTAGTCTTTTTAAAAGCATTCTGAACTAACTCTGTCCACAAAACACCACAGTGAAAACACATTTAACCAGCTGAAAAGCCAACGAGCTGGTTTTTGTGAGGATCTTATACAAAATGTTTATCCAATTACAAAAAGCCTTTGTAGAAAATATAGTGGACACTTTCCTCTTGACTTTGTTTATCCCCTCCAAACCCTTTTCCCAAAACCAAGGCAACCCTAAACCTGTACATTTTTGGGAAACTGAAACCCAGGAACTGAGCCTGATGCCCTTAGAGGTCGTTTGGTTAATTTGGCTTCAGTCAAAGAGGATGTTAGTGCTTAGTGTTTTAAGAGTTATAGTACTTTATTTATTGCATGTCTATTTTTAAACTGGCTAAGTGCTGCAGCAGTTTTTCGAGCAATGATATATGGAAGTGTTCTTTTTTGGCATTCCTGCCAAATTAAGGGCATTCCCAAGTGTCTTCAACTACTGATCTACAGCCGTCATGCTTCAGTGCAGATGCCTAATTACGACAAGGTCTAAATTTGGAGGTGATGATGTCATGCCTTCCAGAATTCTGAGCTCATCCCTATTAGGGCCATATTTCCAACTGAGAGGGCATCTGTTCACTGGACATACTCGCTTATGCTGAGCTCAGTTTGTGTGTGTGTGTGTGTGTGTGTGTGTGTGTGTGTGTGGATGGATGGGGAAAGTGAGAAAGAGAAAGAGAGAGAGAGAGAAAGGGCACTGAGAAGATCAAGAAGACTGAGAGTCACAGCAGCCGCACTGCAGTTGTAGGCAGATCATCCTGAGGCTTGATCTGAGGCACTTTATTACTTTCGGTCTTAGAACTACCAAACAACCTCTGTAACTCCACAAAGCCTGGAGGGAAAGAGGGGTAAGGAAGGATAAGTAGTAGGTATGATAAGATAGTGGGTATGTATAGGAGGTAGAAGAAAATACACCAATAAAGGATAGATAGCTAGATAGATGGATAAATGGATTGATACAGATAGACACAGACTTGCTAAGGCTACTATCAGATTGAATATTTGTCAAGGAAGCAGTTCAGACCCATTCAAAATCTGCCCGAGTCAAGTCTGCATATGAGTCTAAATACTAGCTTGTGGTGATGGAATTCCCAACTCTGGCCATCATATAATGGGAAATCATAGAGATCCAGGAGATACAGTGTGAAGTGGTTCATCTTCACCCCTTGACCAGTGACACCTGTCCAAAACCAACCTTCCTGCCTGTGCCTCATTACTGGCTACCATCAATCGGACCTGGCCAGAACAGGTCAGGACTAATGAGAAGCATGGATCACTCCATCAAGCTTCCCTGTATTCACAGTGGTTTTACATGGAGCTCAGTAGCTAGGCAGCCCCTTGGTATGCCGGCAGATATCTCTTGCTATTGTGGTTGCTATGGACACTGGGCATAGGGGTGACAGGGGTTGAAAGTGGTGAGTTGACATGAATTGTCTCACACCCTAGCTTAATCTACCCATTACAGAGGGATGCATGATCTTCTAAACAGATTGGCTCAGGTCTTATTAGAAGTGGTCCATGTCTCTGGTTATATGATTGGACATAATGACATAAAAACCAGTGATAAAATGCATATGTGCAGTAAGCATGAATATCTGAAATATGGTGTATAATTTACGTTAGGAATCTCACAGGCCACCTTGTCAGAAACTTCTGTCTGGTAGGTCAACTTTGCCATTGTACTTTTAGAGACCGGCTGTAGCACCATGTCATACATAACATGTTTCTGTCACAACAAACAGCATGTGAATTAGGTGAATTTCTGATTGGTGCTGTAATGCCTTCATCAAGATCTATTTGTATGATATTGGAACTATCTAATCTAGCTAAGAAGAAAGACAACTAGTCATTCAAGATGATCAAAATAACCGTGTAATAGTTGCCATAATACACGTACAATAATTTACATTACAATGAACAGTTTCGTTTATCATGAATCATCAACTTCCTACTTGTTCTAATGCTTAGCCGCTTTGGCTGCAGAGAATCTGGGAAAAAGATACAGAGGGGCATGCAATGTTTGCAAGAGATCAAAAGAATCCCAGGCTATTGAATTTCAAAGGATCAGTGATACCACGTTCGATTTTGTAGGCTACTTTGCTCCTGAACAAACTGAACCAAATACAGTTTTTCATGTCTAAAACTTTTTTACAGGACTTTCCCAGACAGTTGCCCAAGCCCTTAAGCTTACCTTAATCTTGCATTTTGTTGAGCACAATAACAATGGCCATGTGGGCGCATTTCCAAAACAACCAATGCAATCAGTAGACTACAGATAAGACTACGAAGCTCAACGTAAAGTACGTAGCCTTTGTGGTGTTGTTGAGTGTTTGTAAGATGGGCACCCATGCCATTCATAGCATGTTTTGGCTTCATAAACGAGCACGCTAAGCTTTTGTTTATTCAACATTTCATTTGACAGAATGTGGCGTGTTGGATAATCTTGCATTGCACCATTTTTCAAGTAAGAAGCATTCCTGCAAGAAACACAGCAGAATCTGTAATCGGTAGTTCACCAAATCCTTGACTTTTAACACTAGTCACTGGTTTTGTCTTATCTAATATCCAGACCTTTCCTCTGTATGATGCATGTTTCTTTAATCTTCCACGTACACTTGTCCTACCTGTAACGGAAACACCCAGTGCGTCCCAAAGAGGAATAGGTCACCTTTCCAGCTCTTAGTGTTTCTTCCTCATGCTGTTTCGAAGATTTTTCCCTTTGAATCAAATTAGTATTTCTTCTCCTTGTTCTTAAGGAATATGCCCTTTTGTTTAACAATCAGTGTTTCTTCCCCATTTTGAATATTTTTTTTCCTCTCAGTCTTCTTCCTCATGCATTTTGAGTCTTGGTTCCTGTCAATGTGTTTTCCTCACGCTCTTTAGGATTTAAAAATTTTGAGTCTTGGTTCTTCTCAATCTAAAAGCATCTAATTTTAGATTTGGGGTTTTGGTTCAGCTCAGCATGTCTCCCTCATGTTCTTTAGGAATTTTAAATTCTGAGTCTTGGTTTCAGTGGTTCTTCCTCAGTTCTTCCTTAGTTCTTCTTTTTGAGTCTGTGCTCTTCCCCATTTATTTTCCTCATGCTCTTTTTCTTTTATGTCTCCTCTGCAGTTTTTCCTCATGCAATTATGGAGTTTGTCCTTTTGAGTGGGAATTCTTCTTCCTTGTGCTTTTTGGGAGTCTTCTCAGTGTTTCTTTTTAGTCTCAGGCAGCTTTTTTGCACCACTGTTGCCCTCAGTGACAGTCATTAGGGGGATTTCTGGTAAAGCTGCTTTGGGACAATGTTGTATAAAGCACTATACAAATTAAACATAATTCCATTCATATAGAGACTCCTGAAAAATGTGTAATCCCTTGACCCACTGATGGAAAAGAACCAGAGACTCCACTAAAATGCTATTCTTTTATAGTAGCATTTATACTACCCTTTTATAATCACCTCATATATTGTGACAGTGAATCAGATTAATTACCCGTGCTATTGTAACTCTTGGACTATGATACCTGACACACACCAGCTGCTTAATTCTGAGACTCTGATATTCCCCTGGTACTGAAAGAGAAACCAAGCAGAGCCACCAGAACGGAGCTTTAATTCTTTTTAACTCAGAGAAACTACCATTTCCCTAAACTAGACATGTCCTGTGGTCAGACCTAAATCCTCACTATAATGACAATCAGCTGGTGTAAGCAAGGCCCTGAGTAAAAATGGCCAACTGAATTGCAGAAATTGACCTTTTGTTGCTTCCAAAGTAAACAAATGGAAGGTGCTCTCAGTTTAGCCTGTAGCCTAAATCGGCTCTGCGGTCTGTTTTGCTTGCTTTCTGCTCAGTCGACTCTCTGTCTTTTGCCATTAATGAAAGGCTAATGTGAAGTGGCCTACATGTTAAATTAAATCAACACAATGGAGAAAGGAAATATATGGAGGGATAATAAGGAACACATTCCTGTTAGCCAGCATCCATTTTGGGTATGAAGGAAGCCACTGTGCTCCCAGAAGCATAGAGTAATGCAATCTGAGTTGCAGCACAGATATATTTCACACAGTAGCTGCAACAATGCGTCTTTGCCGCCTTTTGTGTACAGTATAGGCCTGCACCTTGATGAGAATTTGGACTTAGCATTGTCTGGCCATGATTCACAACTCACCATCACTGGGAAAGTTTGGCACTGGTGTATAGCACCGTTAACCCTTCATTAACCCTTCAACCAACATATTACTGGCCACATGTTCAGAAACTCTAGCACTGTCTCTTTTAATCCGCCACCTTACCTGGGATGCACGCAGGTCTATGTGCTATCATGAGATCTTCCAACCCACCTTCTGATTATGTATCTTGAAGGTGGGAGTACAAAAACACACTTTAGCACAGGGTGGTTCAAAATAGTTTTTTACTTGGCTCATGCAGAAGGAAGCAAGATAGTTAAGGTTCCTGCTTGTGAGTCAAATATCACATCTAGATTGACTGGCCTCTGCAGCCGCGCTTTTCTTTTTCCAGTGGTTTTCGGACATATTCATAAGGCTACAGTACAGAATATCGAATACCATGCCCATAGCAAAAGATCATGGTAAATTGAGTCTTAGCACTGCACCGCATGAGGGCAGAAACAAGTTCAGCTCAGAAAAAACACATTTTATGCCATGATTGGACCAATCTTTT
>JBBPCY010109110.1:0-19223 GCA_037974405.1 Brachyalestes nurse | reverse complement strand
AGAGGCAGCAGGGTGATCTGGATCTGAATAGGGCTGGAAATAGTGATGATAATGGTGGCTGGGTTTATTTGAGAAACAAGGAAGTGTATCAGAACTGGATCAAATGCTTTGATGAGCTTGTTGGTGTATAAACGTCATGATGACGTCATAATCGTAATAAGTATATTTATACCCCACATAAACTTTGGGTCATGCCCAACATTTTTCTAATTTACAGTGTCTCTATCTTTAACCCCTTTTAAGCCACAAGCTTTTGAAATATTGATGTCAAAATCCAGTATGTCTTAAAAAAAACCCCGGCGCTTAAAGGGTTAACTACACCTAGGCAAACACAGAACGAGTAAGAAGTTTATATCTTTCAGAAATGTAATGTTACCTGAATAGTAACATAAGGGCACCAAAGAAGGTTTTGAAGTTGTTGTGTTGATTTATGTGAGTTTCTTCATTTAGTTTTATGTTCCCAAAAACCTACAGAGAGATTCAAGAACACTCAAAACACCAACACAACTCCAACAGCTCCAAGATAATTAATATTTAGAAAGTGAATCATATTAATTTTGAGAAAGAGAATTACCTGCATCCCAATAATAGCATAGATGAAGAACAGCATGGCAATGAGGAGACAGACATAAGGCAGAGCCTGTGTGGAAAATTAAGAAATTGTATTTTTGGGGAATCATTAAAGACAATCTATTCATAAAGCATGATCTTTTCTTGCAAAAGACTGATTTCACTGATTTGTACAATACGCTAAAATGAACTGTACTGTAGTAAGCAGCTGTGTGCTGTCTGTGTCCATATACTCTAGCTAGTTGCTAAAGGTATTGTTCCTTCTCTAGTCGGGGTACTAGCTGCATTGCTAAGATGTTCTGCCTTGTTAGAGAGTTTATGCAAAGTAACCGAAGGGAACTCTCCATCTCTCCCTGTTCACCGTGTTCTTCAAAGAGAAGACGGATGACATTAGTAGATCCTTCCCCGCCAATCATCAAGCCACCTGCCAGCCTGAGACCAGCCAATTCTGCCCAGCTTCTTGGCTTCTCACATCTCTCTCTCTCTCTCTCTGACGTTTCTTTGCTCCTAAAGTCCAACAAACCCACCACATCTCCGCTCTACCCTATTCCGTCAAGTACACTCCAGATGATATCCTCGGCTCTAATCTCGCACATCGCCTATATCATCCATGGCCTACATCATCCTTAACAACTGGCCATGTCCCTTCTGCTTTCAAGTCTGCAGTGGTCACGCCAATTCTGAAGAAACCCACACTGGACTCCTCAGATATCAACAAATACAGACCAGTATCTCTTCTCTTCTTACTTTCCAAAGTCCTGAAAAGTGCTGTTTATAACCAACTCAACATCTTTCTTCCTCAAAACAGACTTCAGGACCCTCACCAGTCTGGTTTCAAGGCTGCGCACTCTTCTGAAACTAATAGCCATCTCTGAAAAACTTCTTGCAGCTAGATCAGCCAACCTGTCTTTTTCTCTGATTCTTGACCTTTCTACGGCCTTTGACACGGTTAACCATCAGATCCTCCTGGCTACTCTTTCCTTGGGATATCAGGCACAGCCTGGCAATGGTTTGCTTCCTAGCTTGATGACCGGAGGTACCAGGTAGCATGGCATGGCTTCCAGTCTGCCCAGCGAAAATTGTCCACTGGTGTTCCCCAGGGCTCGGTCCTTGGACCGCTTTTCTTTTCTCCACATACTGGTTCTTTTGGGGATGTAATAGCCTCACATGGCTTTTCCTACCACTTTTGTGCAGATGACACAACTTATTTTCTCTTTCCCCTCCACTGATGATCAGGACCCGCATCTCAGACTGTTTGGCTGACATCTCCTCTTGGATGGTGGCCCACCACCTCAAGCTGAATCCCAGCAAAACTGAGCTTCTTTTTGTCAAAGGGAGTCATCAGCAAGCCACCAGCTCATCGTTTATTTTGAGAACTCTGTTATTGTCCCCTCAAAGAAGGTAAGAAATGTTGGTGTCATGCTAGATAAAGAACTATCATTCTTG
This sequence comes from Brachyalestes nurse, assembly GCA_037974405.1. Lineage (NCBI taxonomy): Eukaryota > Metazoa > Chordata > Actinopteri > Characiformes > Alestidae > Brachyalestes > Brachyalestes nurse. The sequence continues at coordinate 17,207 of JBBPCY010109110.1, read as the reverse complement.
TCGCATGTTGACCACCTCACCAAGATACCATCCCTACAACATCAGAAGTGTCCGACCCTTTCTCACCACTGAAGCTATCCAGTTACTTGTTACTTGTTTCTGGTCATCTCTAAACTGAACAACTGCAAATCTCTACTGGCTGGACTTCCTCTGAAGGTAACAAGACCACTTCAGCTGATTCAAAATGCAGCTGAGCAGTTAGTCTTCAATGTTCCTAAATTCATACACATCAATTCATACTACAGAAACTTCACTGGCTCTTTGTGGCCACTCGCATTAAGTTCACAACACTTGCCTTCAAGGCCAAGAACAGACTCGCACCTCCTAACTTATCAGCACTGATCAAGCAGCGTGTCACTTCTCATCCTCTCAGAGCTTCAAGCACTTCTCATCTTGAACCTCCGTTGCTCAAATGAAGAAGAAGACATACATCAAGACTCTTTTCAGTCTTGGCCCCCCAGTGGTGGAACGAACTCCCACTTGCAACCAGATCTGCGTAGTCCCTCGTTGTCTTCAAGCACCATCTGAAGACCCACCTCTTCAAGGAGCACCTTGGTGACTAACCAGTCCTATCTATATATTAAAAAAAAACTTGGGCACTTACCCTCTTAACTGTTTTTCCTTACTTATGTATTAACCTCTGACTTTTTTCTTTTGACGGATTTTGTTAAGGTGTGTAATGTAGCTGGCAGTAACTTCGATAAAAGCAGCTGTTGATTTTAGTATAGCTATATGGGTATGAAGAACAGATGTGGACGACTTAAGCACTGATGTACGCTGCTCTGGATAAGAGTGTCTGCAAAATGCCGTAAACATATGTGAATAATTCTACTCTTGTAGATCTTATTGCTAGAACAGTATTTATATCCTATGGCCCACTGATGATAAACTTACTGGCAGAAAGAACACTGTCTGCAAGGCAAGTTCTTTCTCAGTTTGAAAGCAATCACACCAGCTGTTGTCTTGGCCCTTTCATAACACTGCATCTGCATTTGCATTAAAGCTGCCTCTGTGATGCTAAATTACAAAGTTATACTGGTGTTCTTCAAGCCAACAAGAAAGTAGGCCTTCTGGATATTTGTGTCTAAAAAGCTAAACTTTTGTAATCGGCATGAAATAAAAGTGACACATTTTGGATGCGTTACATATCTCAAAGGTCATCCTGGTGTATTCATCCTCTGAACATCTTTCAAACAACATTTTGGAATTATCTTCATTGTTTGTCATCCATGGCAGAACAGCGTACACTGAACAGGCTCCTGTCAATCATGGACAATCCACTGCATCCTCTACACAACCTCATCTGCAGACAGAGGAGCAGCTTCGGTGACAGGGTACTGTCGCTGCCCAGCTCCTCTGTCAGACTGAGGAGGTCGTTCCTTTCCCATGCCATAAGACTGTGTAACTCCACCAAGGGGGGAAACACTAACGTCACCATCCACAGCTGCACCTCTGCTCTGCACAGCACAGCATGCACTTTAACTGTACATGCCTGTTTGCAGTGGACTTTTTCTTTTAATTGATCTGCACTGACTGTCAATTTACATCACACAAGTATTACAGGACTGTCAATTTAACTCACACAAGCATTGCCCTCCAAGTATTACCGTACAAGCATTACCTTCCAAGTTTTACTGCACAAGCATTACCCTCCAAGTATTACCGCACAAGCATTAACTTCAAATTATCACCTATAACTTTTGTCTATAAGGTGCGTACTATGTCTGCTTGTCTGAGTGTGTACATGTCTGCTTTCAAGAATTTTTTAGTTAATCTACTTCTTGCTTTTGTATATACTGGAATATATACAAAACTGTTCAAAACTGTGAATTTCCCTCTGGGATGAATAAAGTATCTATTTCTATATCTCTCTATCTATCTTTCTTTCTTTCTTCAATGAATCTGCCTGTATCCTGATTGAAGAACCAATGTTTTGGAAATCTTAATGGTAAGATTGCTGAGGTTGTATTAATTGACAAACTATCACAACCCTACATCTTTTTTTTGGAATAACTGTAGAGGGCAACTTGGAGCTTGAAGGAAAGAAAATGCCTGCATCTAATATTTCTGGAGATGTTTTCTTCCATTTCCCGTAAGTGGGTCTACCACACCCTGCTGCTGGATAGGTTTAGCATATCTAGTGTCAATGTGGCGCTTGATGGCAGAAATGTTCTCAGGCTGTCATCTGTGGCTGCATAGACTGAAGCTTCGGCAGCAAAATGATCAAAAGTGATTTTAAAGCTTACATAATTCCGATGTTCCATCTTGATCATGAAACTGTCAGTAAACAGTCCAATGTCCAGAATAAAAGGTACACAAGCTTGGGATTGCCTAAGCCAGGTACTTACATTCTGGAGCTATTGTTAGATTGTGGTGTTTAATGTCATTCACCCTGGAGTAAGGCGGCTTTATTTTTGCATTCATGCCCAGAGGCCTCAGTGGCATTAGAGCAGGGGAGTAGCAGGCAATCAAACACAAGCTGAAGTTGATAGACTTGGTCTATAGTTGATTCTACATAAGGAGCTTCAATTCCATGCCACTTCCAAGTGTTTGTCAGAACAGTAGACTGGATAAAGCTACTTGGCCCAGTGTGGTTTTGAAGTTAGTTATGATCATAGCTACCAACCTCTGAACTACCTATGACTGCAAAGCACTTTAAGAAAGGCATCAACACCAGTCTATAATCTGTAAGGTCCATCTCAACAAGCACCATAAGGGCTACCTTTGCAAACATACATTTTTCAGAAAAGACTGTATCTTAAAACAGTTGTAATTAATCTGTTGTAAAGTTGTCTTCAGCCTGAGGGTGGAGGTTCTTTTTGTCCAAAGTGAAGAGCCAATTTGTATTTTAGCAGGAAGTAATATTCATGTACGTGTTCAGGAAGGAACCAATTCATGTTAACTAGAAGCATTTGATGTAATATATATAATATAAAAATAACAGTCTCAGCTTAATTATTATTATTACTGAAATATCTGACCTTGAAAGACTGCACAAAGGTCCAGAGTAAGATCCGGATGGTGTAGCCCTGCCTTAGCAGCTTTATCAGTCGAGCCGCTCGGAACAGCTTCAGAAAACTCATGTTAAAGGAGGCAGACTAAAAAAAAAACAAACACAGAAATATGTATATAAAAATAAATAATACAGAAATACAAGACTATAGGAGAATTTAAGATGGCACAGCACACTGAGAAAATACTAAAGTATATAAAATCCAGTTATCACCACATATTTTAATGATAACTAATGGAAGCACTTCTGGCACTGAAACCATGCAAATGATACTCAGTATATTCTTTATGGGACGTGAAAACAAGAAAATTTACCATGTGAAACAACCTAATTTTACTTTAATGAATTTTAGGAGATCCCAGCTAATGCCACAGCCACCTGATGCAGGGAGTCAGCGAGAGTATAATATGCCTTGTTGTCTCTGAGTTGGCAGCCTGATGCAAGCCAAGATGGGCATCTGTTAGCTGATGTAACAGAGTTAACAGAGTTCTTCTTCAAAGCTTGAGATGCCAGCCCAGTTGGTGCTGAATTAGCAACAGTTTGAAAAAATGCTGTGGCTGAAGTCTCAACGAAAGCACATGCCACTCTATTAAAAACAGATGCGCCAAAAACAGGTCAACAGGCAATGCCAAAGAAAAAACACTTTCTGTTCTAAGATATGAGTGTAAAGAAACTTCCACATTTAATTATTCTAGGAGGAACCATTAAATTAGTTTAGGAATCATTTCATGCCAGTGTTGGTTAAATTCCTACACAAGTACCTCATTTTGCTTTATGAGGTACTGATTACTGATCACCTGAATCAAATCTTATTTAATGAGGAAAAATGTAAAAACCATTGCTGTAATCAATACTCTCCTCCTGCAATGTGACCAGGACGGTAAAACACTACTAGAAGTACGTCAAAGGTAATTACTGCCATTTTGGTTAAGAGTGAACAAGAGATTTGTTTTCTGTTCTGTAAACACTGCATCATTTCATTTCTCTTATTTTGATGTTTTGTCATGTCCTTCAAAATAATGCTTTAAAGAGCACTATTTTTATTTGAAAATTAGGAGAAATATTGTCAGCAGTTCTTAAAAATTAAGACAAAGCTGTTCAGTTCAATACATGCACCTATAAAAGATAAAAACTAACTGAGAAACTAAACATTTTTTTCTTATTTTTTTCCAGTACTGTATATACACATACACAAATGTCTGACCACAAGCTAAAAACAGAAACAGATATTCATTGATCTACAAGGGGAAGAAGGAAATTGATTTTGTCTCGAGTGATCTAAATGAGTCACTGGCTACAAATTATTCTCAGTAACATGGATGAGTATCAGCGGTTACCTGCAGTTCAACCACTATTTCAGTGATGCTCCCCAGGACTGTGATGAAGTCGAAAATATTCCATGTGTCTCTGAAGTAATTCTGAAACACAGAGAAGAGGTTTAAGGTGAAGAGGTGGATAACTGAAGTGATGGTTCAGCTGAAAATCAGTTTTACTATTTTTTCAATATCTGACATTTTGTACTGGAGCTCTGAAGCTTAATGAAAGTTTAAACCTCATCAAGGAACCCCAGACAAATCATCACACTCTTATCCTAAACCATGTCAAGTTGTTAGGTAATCACAGGCTATGTTCACACAGCAGGTAGAAGTGGCCCAAATCCTGTCTTTTTCTTACAATGTGACAGAGATTTGCTACTTGCATGGCTGTGTGAATAACAAAAAAACACTGATATTGTCAAATTTAGGCCACTTTCCTACAAAGTATGGTAATCCAATACGTATCCAATATGACCTATGTATGACTTTAGTTGTTAGCTACATTATATAATTTGATTTTGGTGAAATTATTGCTTCAAAGTAACTATCCTTGTGTATGGTGTCATTTCTAAAATGTCTAAGTGTGTGTGTGTGTGTGTGTGTGTGTGTGTGTGTGTGTGCGCCGCTTACCATAAAACCAAATGCTGCAATCTTAAGAACACACTCCACGGAGAACAAGACAGTGAAAGCTGTGTTTAGGTGTTTCAGCACTGCATCATATGCAGGAGGAGCCGAGTAGTACTGTCCGAGAGAAATAGATATCCACACACACACACAGAAACACCCCAACAATTGTTTTAAATTAAAAGTCAAAAACATTAGTACACCTGATGTTTTCTTCTGAAATCTATTGGCAGTGCTCATAGAGACTATCCAAACTGTGTTTGTGCAATTGAATGCCTAGGTCATTGATAGTTGAACCTCAAAGAGGTTAAATGGACTACTCAGTAAGGGTGTCTGGGTTTGTCTGAACATACAGTGTATCTGTCCTATAGCAAACAACTTCATAAGAAAATCAATATTTAATGGAGTAAGACTCAGGTTTAAAAATAGCATCCAAGAATCAACACCCTCTAACTGAAATGTGCTCAGATGCTAATGAGCTTTCACATTAATACAGAATATGATCAGCAAAGCTAACATTTACCATTGGGCATAAAGGACAAGCAGAACATATGTTATTTTTCCAAAGTTGCTTGTGAACTCATTTACTTACTACGACTAGAATAAAATAAGGATGGCAGAACTCCAGCAGCTGTATGTTTAATGCAGTATTCTATTTACCTTTATAATACCTAAATATTAGGATTTGCTTTAAAATGTCAGTATCATGTAAGAATGTATAGAGAAGTGAATTTAGCTAATTAAAAAACATTGGAAATCCACCTCCTTAATACTGTTTCTTACCTTCATCATGAGGACAATGGTGTTGAGGGCTATCATGGTCAGCACGGTGTATTCAAATGAAGGTGAGACCACAAAGTGCCACAGCCGGTACTGAAAGGTGTGGCGGTTCTGGGGCATGTAGCGAGTCAGAGGTTTGGCACTGATGGCGAAGTCGATGCAAGCCCTCTGGACAGGAAAATAACAGGCAGAATCACTGATTCAAATAAAAACAGCATTTAAAAACTCACAGCAAAAAAAAATTCATGCAGCAAAATCAGTTGACCAAAACCATCTCTAAAATTAGGGCAGAACCAATTTTTATTACCTATTACCTATTGTTGCTCATAAAACATTTAACTAAAAACTGGTTGTTTGCAGGTTTTTATTACATGGACTGTACAAACTGGGTTTGCATGTCAGCTTTTTCTAATCATTTTGCAGATGTGTGTCCATGCACTGCGAGGCAGTCTTACAGCATTAAAGCCCAGATTACAGCCTCTCTTTTTCCTGTTCTAAAAACAGACCATTACAGTGGGTTATATCCACTCACAATGAACAATGATACTATTCTATTGCTAAGGAATCAAACTTTTAATTTTGTTAAATACAAAACGACTATGGCATCATTTTGCAATCTGCTGTCAGCATTCAGACCAGCTTTAGGTCGAAGTGCTTTTTCTCTTAGGAAATTGAAAAGCATTTACAGAAATCACTGCTATGAAACTCTGTGGTGATCACTGTGTTCCAAAGCCAAAGCGATCTGTCCTGTTTCCCTGAATATCACAGTGTAAATTATATTAAGAGTCAGAAAATGAATTTTGCTACATGCATGTTAATGCTCCTGCACATTCTGCGACATTTATAAGCCTTGCAACCTCAACAAAATGTCCTACATTAACCAGCAAGCTTCATCAAGTGTTTAATTAGTGGATATTTATAGCAGTGGCTTTACTTAACGTGAACAACAATTCAATGCAAATTAGCTTCAGCTTGTTTGTAGCACGTATGTGATGTTTAGACCAATATCCAAAATCCAACTAGTTAAACCCATGGTAATTCAGGGGACCCAGTTACTTTTGGGAGAAGATGTAGGCTACACCACAGGATGCGCTAGGGGCAATAACTGGGGAATTTTGCAGAGTAAAAATGATGAACAGAGGTTTATGGTGGTGTGTGTTTCTGATTTACCTCATTCTTCTCCAGACTGCACTCCTCCATCATCTTATCACCTTGCTCCTGAAATGTGATGATGATAAGGGCTACGAATATATTCACAAAGAAAAAGGGGAAAACCACAAAGTAAATGACATAAAAAATTGACATTTCCATCCGGTTCCCTCGGCTTGGGCCCTGGTCTTCATCAGTCACGTCTACTGAGTGCTGCAAGACTCTAAACATACACACACACACACACAAACACACAAACAAACGAACGAACAAACAAACAAACAAATCGTTAGGTTCAGGACACACATGATCATTCAGGTAATATTTTTCAAGGGCACATGGCTTATCTTCCCTTTTCTCTGCAATATCATCCACAGTCAACACATTAAATCAACTTTGTTATCCGCATTTTTCTGTTGACATTAAGTGCTTTGTTGGTTAATTACAGAAATGAATAACTAAAGCAATATACTTTTATTTATCCGAATTATTTGTTGCTTGTTTGCTTTGATTCCCGCTGCTTCAGCATTAAGGAAATTTCTCCCGTCACAAAAGTACAGTTTTGGAGCATTCTCGTTTACAAGAGGATGTGTTAGCATCAATGTAGTAACTACACACACACATGTAGTGTTCAAAACACCTGCTGGAAATAGGGGGTGGAAATTTGTCACACTGAGGGTGGGGAGAGGTCTGGACGAAATTAAACAAAATATTGTTGGGGGAGGTGAGGGGGTGCAAACAAACATCATCGAACTCAAATGTTTTATCACATTGACTTTTTCAGCATGTCACATCACTCATCACACTCTTACTGTGGCCATCCTTCTCCAGTGGAGACAGTGAACAGGGTCAGCAGGGCCCAGACCACATTATCGTAGTGAAACTCATGTCTCTTCCACTCTCTCTTCTTCACATCCTTCTTATCTTTATCATAGTCGATGTAGTATCCCCTAACACACACACACACAGAGCAGAATTATTAAGCAGTAGCCAGGAATGCAAAACCAAAAATTCTATAGAAAATTGATCATGTTTTTCTGTTTAGATTTGTTTTCATTTTCCTTCACAAATGTTCTGGGACGGAACTCAAACATTTTCGACTTTCGAATTGAGCAGTTTTGAAGAGTTTATTGAGAAATTAGTTGTGGTATTAGTGGTTTTATTGGTGTTAATGGTTTTAGTGATATAAACAGTTTTACATGTGTTAGTGGCTTAAGTGGTATTAGTTTTTGTGATGTGAGCAGTTTTAGTGGTGTTATTCATTAAGTGCTGTTCAAAGTGTTAGCGGTGTTAGCAATGTTAATGAAAGTTTTAGTGGTGTTACTGGTGTTAGTGGTATTAGTGGTTTACAAGGTAGACATTTTAGTGTATTTAAATGTTTTAGTGGTAGTGTGATAGTCTTAAAGGAAAGACAGAAAAAAGAATGCAGTGAGTGCCCTATTCATGCTAGCTTTAAACTGTATTAAAGCTAGTTAGTTCTTTGTTGTCGTCCAAGCTCAGTCCTCGATGTATTGTGCACATATACTAACATTTTTAAAAATTATGTAAATAAGTTGATGTATTTATGTTTTTTTTCACTTGCAGCATAGCTGGATAATGCATCTGAGTTTATGCACCTTTTTGGTGATAACTGTTTTCCCCTAGAATGACCTTGAAATCATAACAATGGTGTTATGGTTTTAGCAGTGTTAGCTGTATTAAAGGCTTTAGTGGCATTAGTAGTGGCATTTGTAGTTTTCATGTGATTTTAGTGGTATTAATGGTTTAGGCATTTTATTTGTTTATTCATTAGTTTAGCAATGTTAGTGATGCTAATGTGTAAAGTGACCATTTTGTCAGACGTGAACACACCACAGTGTGAACAGCATGAAATTCTTCCTCTGTATTTAAGCCATTCACCAAGTGAAGCAGCGGGCAGCCAGGAACCTCAGCGGTGTCACTAGCAGTCTTGAGATTCGAACTCACGACTTTCTGATCGCACAGCGAATGCCCTAACCACCAGGCTAGCAGCTGATGATAGGAACTTTAGTTATGTTAACTCTGTTAGCCTTTTTTCTATTGACAGCGGTATTTATAGTTTTTTTGTGGCGTTAATAATGTTAGTAACTGTAGTGGTCTTAGTGATTTATTAGTGTTAATGGTATTAGTTGGCACAGTGGTGTTAGTGATGTTTTACTGGAAACCTACTGGCACTCTTTCTCTGTATCTTTTGATCCATCAGTGCAGTAGAAGAATTTTCCTTTGAACAGCTGGACTGCAATGACCGCAAAGATGAACATAAAGAGCTTGTAGACAATGAGGATGTTGAAGACGTTCTTCAGTGAAGTCACAACACAATCAAACACTGCCTTCAGTTAAAAAGAGACACAAACACACAACAACAAAAAGAGAAAAACACAGTGATTAACGTTTACATATACACCACAAATTAACTTCACCTAACTCTAAAAATTTTAGGAATCTGAGAAAATTCTATTTAAAAGCTGTTAGGCTGGCAGTACATTTCTCTCAAAACAATCACAATAAATACAAATAACATTAATACAGTAAATTGTTTTGTGATGTTATGAATGTTAGTATGTTCGCTTAAACATTTCCTGACCTTTCCTTGCAGAACCAGGCAATTTGTGATTTGTCTCAATCACACTTACATTTTTACAAATATATCCAATTGCAGGAGGCACTGAGGCATCTTAGCAATGAACTACTGTTCAGAAACATAAACTGCTGGCAGAAAGACTGCTCCAAATAAATGGCTTTGTACATACTTTAAACCTTTAAACTCTTCTGTAAAACATATATTCAATGTATAAACACATATATATATATAAACATAAAATGTCAACTTCTGTTTATCTTATCTTATGAGCCTTCGAGATAAGTATGCCTCCCAATTACATTGTTACATATCCATGAATAAAGGGTGCCTTGCCCCACAGGATTTCTTGGTCTTTGCTCTAAAGGCTTAATTGTGAGGTCAACAGCGAAGAGGATATGTTTTTGACCCAGCTGTGGGGAGGGGTGTAGGATGAATCAGCGGTGTGTACACTGTAGAATAATCACTCTGCAAAGCTCTAATGAATCCTTCATTTCTCACAATTCAAATTATTCTTCTCACATTCTGTAATCCTACATATCTATAAAAATCAATGACTATGAATAAATATGAATTACTGCCATGTCTCTATTACATACAGTTACATACATATTACATTACAAACATATGGTTAATATTCTTCCCCTAACACTTTTACACCAGTAGGCCACTTGGGTTAACTGAGTAGTCAAAAACTTGCTTTATTGAGAAAATAATACTTTGTAGTACTAGAGAATAACATGTTGGGGTGACTAAAGTCATTTATTCATTTTTATTCAGTTTCCACCAATATTTGACTGTTTAAAGGTACATATCCTCAAAATAAGATGAGATAAGATAAATCTTTACTATCATTGCCACTTTTCAAGGAACAATTAAATTTAAGGTGAGGCATATAGTTAAGACAAGAATAAAATAAGACAGAGTTAAATAGCAAACAAATAGTAATAGTAGTATACAAATTATATACAAATTGCACTGGTAACAAATTGCACTGGCATGAATAAATATGAAAATACAAAATACAAATTGCACTGAATTTTAAAATATTTCACTCTGAAAATCAGCTTTTTAATGGCTGATGTGATATTTAATATTGCAATGAATCCCTTATAGATACATTCAGCGCACCCCCAGAATGGCTTTACCTTCAGCTTGGGTAGCCTCTTAATGGTCTTCAGTGGTCTCAGAACCCGCAGCACTCGGAGAGACTTTATCGTTTTAATGTCTCTTCCTTTGTTGTTCCTGTAGATTGACATGTATACACAAACACACACTTAGAACTCATACAAAATACACACACAGCCCCACACACACACATACACACTTGCATATCAACATTAATGGACACTTTCACATGAGTGATGAAGAAAATATGTTTACCCCAGAACATTCCTGGTAGATGCAGGGAGCCACGATCCACAGGAAACCAACAAAACAAACAAATACATGAATAAACAGGCAAACATTTAAAACCAAGGGAAACGAGTCCCTCTTTCTTTACACAAATATATGCACAACATACTAAGCCCATACTAAGATGCATTCTGCCTGTGCGTTATGTATGAAGTACGAGAACAAGTGCAGAGTTTATAGGCATGGGCTTAGATAGCACCTTTCTCCCTCAAACATATGAATTTGAATGGACTTCTTGCAAAAACATGAGAGCCACACATAGATAATGGGTGCGAATATTACAGCTTAGTGCAGCTTAATACAAATGTACACTCTGTTCAGTTTGAGTGGCGGCTGGTTTTGCTCAGCCACACACTAGTGGTTATATTTTCAAAGTTTTAACACTTCAACTTTAACAATGATTGTAAATACAGTGACAAGATGGAGACAGAACATTTACCATCAAAATTACACAATTTCAACAGTATGTGTATGAGAAGACAATCAACGTTATTGTTTCCCAAATTCTAAATTTTTGAAATTAGAAGTCTTAAGTCTTAAGTCCATGTCGAGTCAGTTAAGCTGATGTCGAGAGTCAGTCAGGCTCTTACTCGAGTCATTGTCTCTGGATTGCCCTGCAATGTTTTGCTCTACTGAGGAGCAAATATAAATAAGTCCAGTTCATGAGGTCAGCACAACGTACAGAAACAATAAACAGTGTGACATATTACATATTATTTTACATATTATATTATTATATATTATATTATATTACATATTATATTATTATATATTATATTATATTACATATTATATTACATTATATTACATATTAATTCATACTCACGTGAGTGCGAAAGCCACCAGTGCTCCGACCACCACTATAAAATCCAGAATATTCCACAGGTCACGGAAATAAGAGCCATCATGCAGGATCAGACCCTGTTCTATCATCTTGCCACACACACACACACACACACACACACACATATATATAAAATGTATTGATGCTTAAACTGAAGTACACAGCATGTTAGGGTTAGTGCACATAATCACTAATGATGTTCCTGCAGGAATATCATTAGAAAACATCAGCATAGCTCACATAGTGAGGGCCATTTAAAGTTAGTAAGAGTCACTTAGGCACAGTAAGGGTCACTCAGGGTAAACAAGGGTCACTGCCCAACTGCTAGTGTCACCACTGAGGTACCATTGAGTAAGCTACCATCCCCACACACTGTTCCCCGGGCACCCCTCACTGGTGGCAGCCCCCTGCTTCACTGTATAGGTTAAATAAACAGAAATAATTTCACATTATTCACACTGTGTGCAGTGCTGTGATGTGGTGCGTTCACACTATAAGGGTTAATAAATTAAATTAAATGAATGGTCACTGTTGCCTAGTAAGGGATAATATGGGTTACTCAGGGTTACTAAGGGCCATTGAGAGTTATATATATATTTTATATATATGTGTATATATATATGTGTGTGTTTTTTTTATAGGTGGGGAAATACTATATATATATATTTGATAGGTGAAAAGAAAAACATGCATTTAAAAATACAGCCTTATTTTTCTCTGAACTCGGGTTCTATTACCACAGCCTTTATTATAATATTTCAACCACAAAAAGAAACTCGCTTACCTTGATTATCATTTCAAAGGTGAAGACTCCAGTGAATACATAATCAAAGTAACGAAGCACCTGTTGGAGGCAGAGCAAAGACTCAATCCCCGCACAGTGCAAATGTCAGTCTCAGCACACACCCAGGCACACATACACACCCTGACGAAACACCATGTATCATCTTTAGACATTAACAGTGTTCGGCCCATTTGGTGCAATAATGAAATTAGATGAATAGCAGCCATTAGCTTTCCAAATGGAACCCAAATGATGATTCTGTTTTAGTGCTGCTCTGGTTCATTTAATCCGGAGCATCATTTGCCTCTAGCATGAAAATGATGACACTAAGCCTTCATCTCTCAGTGGAAGCCATCATGCCCAAGACCAAAATTAAAGTCTGTGGCAGAACCTCACTACAATTTATCCTAACTAGTCCAATCAGCCTAGTCTGCACAGTACACTTAATCATTCCCTGATTTTTTAGGAAATATTTTTAGGTGTATTCATGGGAAGCCTGATGCCATGATAATTATATTACATGATGTGGGGATTAAACTTCCTATCTTGCCAGTTTGCTTATACTTAATGACTACCTTGTGATACACAGCAGTCTGTGCATTTTTAGAACCTAAACATTCGGAGACCAAAATGGAGCAGGAGTAAAGCATGTGTGGTCAGTTGTGTTTCTGGCCATTCTGGCACTTTAACCAAGATTTAGAGGTGTTTGAGCCCCTGCATATTGTAGATTACAGAGTAGAATCAAGTCTTACTTTGTTCCAGTCAGAGTTTGTGGCTACTGGATCTTCAGCAGCTAAAGCAATGCTGCTGGCAGCGATGACCAACAAGATACACATCTCAAAATAACGGAGATTAACAATGTAGTGACAGGCCCTGCGGATACTGAGGGAGACAGAGATAGAGAGTGAGTTTTTTTTTAAGTTACCTTTGTTAAAACATTCTTTATTATTATAAACACAGTATTGTGCAAAAGTCTTAGGCACCTGCAAAAATATTTACAAACGGTTTCGATGTAAGTAGTGATTTTATGTACAGTATGTAAATGTGTTCCTTGTGGAAGGCCTTGTGTAATAACCATCAGAAACCTGGTTTGACTCAATCAGTCATTCTTTAAATTAAATAAGGAACTGCTGATGGAATTTCACAAATCCAAACAATGTCTGGAAGCATAGATGAAATTCAAACCTGCTCACAAAATATCAATTACTTTTTTTTTACAACCAAAAAATATCTTGATACTGATTTCTTGTTTGTTTGTATTTATTCTAATGTTAACTTTGCTAGTAGAAAGACATCATCAAACACTGAGAAAATGGATTTAAACAATTTGCACAGGTGCCTAAGACTTTTGCACAATACTGTATAGACAGATAGATAGATAGATAGATAGATAGATAGATAGATAGATAGATAGATAGATAGATAGATAGATAGATAGACAGACAGACAGACAGATAGATAGATAAACAAATAGACAGACAGACAGACAGATAGATAGATAGATAGATAGACAGATAGATTGACACACAGACAGATGGAATGTTACAGCAACCACCAATGAGAAACACAGAATTGTATGAAAAGAATAAGATAAAAATGGATATACAATGTACTTATATTAGTGCAAAGATAAATGATGTAAGGTGCATTATGTTGTATGTGTGCACACATGTATGTCCAAAAGCATCCAGACAGTTACTCCATTGCTGATACATAGCAAGTATGATCCAGTTAAAAAAGTCCTGCTAATACACTCTGGAGCCTGGAGCACAATGTTCAGTTCCAAGAGAAAGCTAGAGGGGTATAAAGCCCCCAACAGTGGAACTGCTGAAGTGATCCAGTGGCTGAATACAGTTTAATCCTCACAGTATTAATCTTAATTTCAGAGAAAAGGCTGGAGGAGCAGAAGTCTACAAGCATTTGGACATCCTGTGTGACGTGTATATGTTATTATGGCTATTTATTGTTATTATTGTTGTTTAATAAAGTAAATGTTACACTGAATTGGGAGTGCATGACAGGTAGAGATACAGAGAGGAAAACAAATTGAGAGAGAGACAGAGAGAGAAACAAGACAAGAGACAGAAGATAGGGGGTAGACAGAAAAGGAGAGAGATAAATATAGACAGTGAGTTTATTTTGTAGTTAAGGAAGTAGTTGAATGAAGCAGTCTTACGGACTGCGGGGTTTGAAGATGAACATGCTGTTTGGAGGTGTAGCTTTTGAAGAGTTTGGTACTTCCTCGTCTTCCTTCTCTGACTTTGAAGCCTCCGGGTCTTTGCTATTGGCTGTCAAATAACATGATGCAAGATTTAATACATAATATTTGCCTCTCAGATCATACAGTCCATAAATGGAAACCATGTTGCAAAAAGAGTTTTGCAAAAAGACTTTTGAGAGGTCATGAAAGCCAAGATATTTACTTATATCTGCATTTTCAGCCTATAGCAGTTTAGCTAAATCCATTCACACTGAAGTTATAGGGAGTGTTTTGAATGAAGCATAATACAGGTCAGCCAATCAGAACAAAACTTATTTACATACAAGTATTGTGCAGAAGTCAGAGACCACAATTTTGTTTTTACTCTACACTTAAAAGAGCCAAATAAGTTATTAATTTTGTGAAGAAAAAGTATAAACACATTACACAGAAAATTACTGTAAGCAAAAGGGAGTGCAAATTGGAATTTTTTTATTTGATTGTATTTAGTTGCTTGATGCTTTTATTTCTGTAAAATACGTGCACTGAAAACTGAATAATGTTAAATAAGTAATGGTCACAAAAAATTGGATATAGGCCCTTCAGACTTTATGAAATGCATTAAAAAATCCGTTTTTAATTACTTGAATATAGATATCCTTTATTTATATCAATATAAAAACAATAGCTAGAAGTGTGACAATGTTCAGAATTTCATCAAATTTGGAAGATCTTTCTGGAACTATTAAAAAATGGAGAAGTGGAGAGGGTAATGGGAGAGTGAAAAATATGTAACTAAATATGGGGGAATGTACACTGTAATAAAAAAACATTTTTATTTGTATTTTTATTTGTATTTATTTATTTATTAATTTATTTATTTTTGTCCTTTTAAGTATTATTAAAATTCTTATTTTTTATTATTTTCTTTACTGTCATATGTTTAAGATGTTTAAAGGGTTGGATGTTTATAATACAAAATCCATTAAATGTAAGTCTAACAAAAAACAAAAAAAAAAGAACTGTGACAATGCTTAGTTCCGCTGCAATCACAAAACTCTTGGAACAGCAGTATTTCTCACCCACAGTTCTTTACCTGTGATGGAGAGCTCCAGGCCCTGCTGAGGGTCAGTCACTTCTATCATCATGCTTGCCTTGTCCTGTAAAAGGGAGGTGGGGGCGTTGTTGTTCTCACCCTCAGTGGCACCCCTGGTGGACAGTGTGTGCTCCAGCACTGTGCTGTCAGTGACCTGCAGTGTGGCTGGCTCTGAATCTCCAGGCTCTCTGTATGGAGAACAAGAAGAACCACAGCCAAGTTCAGAACCTGATCCTGCACATAAATTGCTCATTCCATCTATAGAGGGTAAAGAACACTACACTGTTCTATGCCATGGCTGTGGCTGAATATGGGTAAGGGTGATAAAAGTATGTTTCTCCATGAGCTTACGTTTAAAAAATACAATTTCTGATGATTTTCCCTCCATTTGTTTCACACCAAAAATTGGCTGATTTTATTATTATCTCTAAGCTTTTACATCACTGCCCATGCACGAGTGCGGAGCATGACTCTCGTGTCCAGACTTGGCCACTGTCATACCTCAGAGAGGACGATAATGGCCATCTAAGTCTTCTTAATATGTCAGTTCTCTGCCTTCCTATGTAGTCAGTCTGGAAAAATTCACAACACTGGTTCAAATGAATAGGTTTTGGTAATTCATTTCCAATTCATTTGTATGCAGGGATTTGATCTTAAAATGATCACATCAAAATTCATATTCAGGTAAAACGTAAATATAATATGTGAAAATGTGTTTATATAAATGCAAGCTTATGACAGACTGATCCATGCATGCTGTGTTTTAATAAACCATTCGTATACATACATATACTTATTTTAAGTATATAAAAAATTAAAGTTTCAGGATCCATTTAGATCTAAAATCCTCTGCAAAACCTGCTTCCTCAAAACAAGTGTAAAAAATCTACTACCGACAAAAAGCGCCCGTGGGTGTTCAGTATGTAAGAAAAACAAAGCACTTCCCTCTTCAGCTTTCTCAGAAACTGTCAATCTCTGTCATCTTCACCTGGTAATCAATGTCACAGGGCTGACAGTGGCAAAAGGAAAACATTCAAATATTTGGTTTGATTTTGTTTCCTAAATTGCAGGCAATTACTATAGTTAAACACAGTTTATAGTGAAGTTGTTGCCTTTAGGAAATATCATTGTTTGCAGCCTGATAGCAGTATGGAAGCCAGTCTAGCAAACTTTAGTGAAACACCACATAACTGCTGAGAAAATAAATGAAAATCAGTATTTCACTCTACTTTGTATTTTACTACAGTCATGTTTAACATTTTACTGTTCAAACCATTATTTATGTATGTGCAATACATACATATATATATAAGGGGTGTAACGGTACACAGATGTCACGGTTCGGTACGTACCTCGGTTTTGGGGTCACGGTTCGATACGGGTTCGGTA
>JBBPCY010108941.1:0-19249 GCA_037974405.1 Brachyalestes nurse | reverse complement strand
GAATAGATGCGCACTTTCAGTTTATACAAGAAGCAAAACCTCCCTCCTCTGAACTGTAGATTTATATGCTTTAATCCTTATTTATTTATTTTTTTCCGGAAGGCGAACGATCCATTCCGTTATAATGAAGTTATTTGATAAAGACCAGCTCCCGGAATTGCCCCCGGGTTCCGTGGAGGAATATACTTCAAGGGCAGATATCCATCTCCTTTGTGGTGTCTAAAATCATCTCCCAGCAACTGCTTGCCTCCTCGCTCCTGACAGGATGAAGTATCAATAATAGTGTGCACGTCTAGCTAATCAAGCTCAGATTTAGATCAGCCAGTACTACGCTTCCATTGTAAACCCAAGGCTTTGTCAACACACTGGTGTGCCGAGCTGGAATTGAAATTGAGCGGCCGAGAAAAAGTTCTCAGGAGAATAACGTCTCGCCTCTGCCAGGAACGGCTTTCGAAATGGTATCACAGCAATATAATAAGTAGATAAAAGGTGTTGCACAGACTTTAGAGTGATAGTATGGCAAAAAAAAATGTAAATACCCAAAATGTAATCGACCAGCTGAAGTATGTTTGGTGCAGAGGTGGGGAGGGAAGTGGCAGCCCTGGCCCCAACCCTTGAGACCCTTGGGGTCTGCAGATGTAATCCAACACTTGTATAAAAATAGTGATAAAGCATTTTGTATATTTAATTCCCATCAGTAATGAACAGAAACAATCAGAAAGAGCTCACTTTACCTCTGTCTTCATTTCACTCACTGACAATTTTTTTCCTTTGAGTCAACCTATAGCTTCAGCTTTCAAACCACAAGGCACCAAGATGAGATGGGGAAGGTTCAGCAGCTGAGAAAATGATAATATACAAGAATGTCACACAGCTCACACATTGAAAACAAAGCTAGAGTTAGCAAGAAGGTAGAAAATAAGTAGACATACAATAACATACAATTAAATATCCGTCATCATCAATGATTTCTGTCCAGCAGAAAAGTATAAGGTATGTTTTCAATGAGAGACCAGTTTTATGGTCTGCTCACATGATTTTTTTTATATATATACATTATTGATCCTGGAGGAAATTGCTTGATTTCTCAGCATTAAACCTATTCCCCTGAGTGCAGAAGAGGGCAGCCAGCTATGGTGCCGGGGAAGCAGTGTGTGGGGACAGTACCAAGCTCAAGGGTACCTCAGTGGTGGCAGTCCTGGGATTCAAAGCTATAACCTTCTGATCACAAGGGCCAGGCTATTATTTTCCAGGCCATAGTCCTTTGGTTCTTCTGCACACCACCCCATCCACATATTACTCCCTTCCATAAAAGGCACTCCAGTTTGGTACAAGCTTCACTTACAATTACTTTTGCAAGCCTCTATATATATATTTATATATATATGTATTTTTATGGACCCATGTGCCTTTTTTTTACTGGTGCCTTTTTTTTACTGTTTTCAGGGAGAGAGACATGTTTTAGAGGGGACATATTATGCAAAACTCACTTAAAAAAAAAAACAATAATAGGTCTATGGGCTGTACAAAACATGTTCATGAACAAGTTCTTTGAACAAAATGACTCTCACATAAGGAGATATCACCAGGTTTATTCTTCACAGTTTCAGTCCCATTCAAAATGAGCCGTTTCAGGGCTCTGTCCCTTCCATGCAAATAAGCTATTGCTGGCCACGCCCCCTCATCCCAAGCTCCACCCACCCCTTACGCTGCTCGTAACAAAATGAAACTTAACAGTGATAGAAACACAAAAGTCATTATTTGAAAGTACTTACATCTCCCTCATCTACTGACTTGTCACAGACAGTGTACAGATCCCCCACGACGCTGAAGTTTGCTCCTTATTCACAGCTCCTTATTCGAATTTTACCGACTGTTGCTGGGACACGGGCATCGAAAATGAAAAGGAGCCACGCAGTCCTTCTGTTTTCTTTGTCTGGGAGAAAGTGGAGGGATTTGTGCTGTTCTTTGCAGCAACACCACAACACTTCATGAGTGACCTGCCTCTGCCTGTAGCCGTAGCTCTCGCTAAGCTCGTAAAACTAGCAGACAAAATGGCGGATCTTCAACTAATCTAGTGGGCGGGGTCTCGACAGATGAGGGGCGGTTCTATGCAAATTGGCCCAGTGGGACGTCACACTGGGCCCTCCGTCTAAACGGCTCGTTTTAAAAGGGACCCAAACTGTGAAGAATAAACCTGGTGATATCTCTTTATATGAGAGTGATTTTGTGCAAAGAACTTCATGAACATGTTTTGTAGCCCATAGACCGATTATAACTAAAGTGAGTTTTGCATAATATGCCCCCTTTAAATGATTTACTAGTAACACAAATTGTGGTTTGGATTCGTTCTCTATACTGAGTCTGTTATTGTACGTAATACTGACATACCTAGTGATATTTCACATGGTAAAACTATTGCACATAATAACAATAAGATATTGCACATATGAAAAAATAGCACCCAATACTGCACACGGTAAGAATATTGTACATATGGTTTATATAGCATCCCAGTTCCCAGTTTTGGGCTGAGAGGAGTGTTCATGAGTTCTGTCTCTGCACCATTAGTGCCTCCTTCAGCTAAACTGCAATCAGTGCAGGCTCAACAGTGGTCTATTACTCAAAAAGGCCAGTCAAACAACAACAACAGGGCTCATTCTAGGACAGCCGTGGTCAAGATGTTGTGCAAGTCTGTTCCAAATGAACACCTTTAAAGCAAGCTTGATCAAGAAATTAGTCAAGCTCTAATGGTTGTGAAATTCAGTGGAGCATCGTGGCTTTTTGTTACGATCACTGCTGATTGTTCTATCACAGATGAGGACACCAATCAGCCCACGAGCCACTGCAGATTATATTCGAACAAACCACTTCCTTGATGGTGTGATTACATTAGAACAAACCACTTGTTTGATGATGCTTTTAACATTTGTCTTGTCCTAATTCATTTTCAAACAACAGGCTTTCTTTTTGGAACATTGATGCTTTTTGGGGTTTTTTTTCATGCCCTCATTGTGTTAGAAGCTAAAGATAATGGACTCTGATTTTTGAAGTGATTTATGAAGCTACCATTTACCAGTGCCAGACTGGTTGGTGCTAAAAGCAGAAATGTTTTCATGGATATGGATTAATGAGCAGAAATGTGTGAGATCTTGGCATGTTCCAGACAATTTGGACAATCGTGCAGCATCAAGTGGCATCTCTTACGAGGCCAAGTCACATCATGATTGATTCTTCTCCTTGAATGGACCTTAATGTTAAAAGAAAGCTGGCTTCAGCCTGGGAGCGCCGCATGGCTGTCACTTCGGAGGGCCTGTGTGTGTGGCATGCTTGAGTGAACAGTTCCACTTCAGTGCGAAATGTTTGACTGCACTGCTCTTATTCGAGCTGACCATTCTTGTTTTAAAAGGACAAATCAAATGGACTGACATGGATTTCTCCTGTTACGTAAGTGTACGGTCCATGGCTGTCTATGCATGTTTTGCCATTTTGTGTTCATGCGTTCTGAGCATTCACTTGCTCCATCAAGCTCTGAAAAAAGTGGTGTGACAGCTCCTGAGGTTTTCTGCCAAGTGCTTGCGCCCCTGTGAAAAAAAACACGTTTGAATTCCTTCAGTGCTCTGACCTTGTTCTCGTCTCGACCGCGGCAGTGCTGGTGTTTAATTATAATTTTCCTTGTAAGCTTTATCTCCAGCGCGTTGTGTTGAGGTCTGTATAGGTTGGCCTAGTTCCTGGGCCTGCCTTCGCAGAAATAGACTTGCTTCATGACTGCGGAATGTCGAACAGCAGTGTTTTAGTGTTTTTAGAGGAAGCATTGCGTTTACTCTGTATATTAATGCAAAGTTATTTATCACTTCGGTGTTTTCAGTGTAACAGGGGCATATGTGCTGTTTCACAGTGGAGAGTGCCGCTCCAAGCGGAGAGCTGCCAAACGGAGGTGTTTACCAGCCGCACTGCACATATGCTGTGGGAACACACGCTCACCATGGTGACACGTTCTGAGGGGCGTGCAAGAATTCCGCCGAGAGCCTGGCAATTTAACAGGAAAGCTGATAGAGAGATGGATCTGTGTTTTGTATGCTCAGGAATCTGGGTGGTTCTTTATCATTGTGATGCTGGATTGCCATACAGCTGAATCAGAGGACGAAAGTGTGAACACATCCACATTCTGCCAAGACCAACCATCATTCACCTTTTAGTTGAATACAGGATGCACAGGATGCCTACTAGAAAGCCCACTGTCTTTACATGGACAGGGTTAGCAATTTTATGACATGGAATAAAATTGCTTTACATTATTTTACATCAGAAGTAAAGGGCATTTCTCCTTCTTAGGGTCTTAGGGTTTCAAAGAGCCCTCCCACAAGTTTACAAACATACAAGCACGGACGGACTCTTTGTTTGCTGAATTGATTCGCTGTGATTACATGTAAGTTATGACACCGGTGTTACAAGAGGAGCCTGTCACATTAAGAGATTGCATGCTGGGGGATGTAGGCATTCAGTGGAGCACTTTATGCTGGTCAGTCTGTGGCTAAATGTTCAGCTAGCATACTGTGGAATGGGTGATCAGCTTTGTCCATAGACAACGCTATCCTTTCGGCCACAGTTTCCACACTGTCACGTTCCGCACTCACGACTAAGCCTGCTTTCTTGATCAGTTTGTTCAGTCTCTTGATGTCTGCCACTTTTATGCTGTCATCCCAGTACATCACAGCACAGAAAATGGCACTGGCCACTATAGCCTTGTAGAATATTCACAACAATTCTAAAAGAGTTGATAACATAATGGGGTCCTCTTGTATGTGGCCAGAATCCTTTGACCAGTCTAGCTTACTGTTCATGTACAGAACGGTTCAGTTTGTATATGAACTTTGTTAGGAGAGGAGGAAGTTCAGTTCAGGGATGTGTTTGTGCGTGCGTTCAGCTTATGATTCAATTCTGACTGAGGAGTCTAACGGCCTGAAGTAAGAAACTCTTTTCCATTCTGGCAGTGGAGGCCAATTTGCAGAACCTTTTGCCAGACAAGAGAAGGGAGAAGAGGGTGCATGGGGTCATCCACAGTGCTGGTGGCTTTGTGGATGACGCATGTAATGTGAATGTCCGTGACAGATGGGAGAGAGACCCTGATCATCTTCACAGCAGTCATTACAATCCTCTGTAGAATCTTGCAATACGAAATCAAACAATTTCTGTACCAAGCTTTGATGCAGCTACAGAGAATACTCTCTACAGTCCCTCTGTAGAACATGGTGAAGATTCTGGGGAGATACACTCTCCTCTGTCTCCACAACAAGCAGAGATGCTGCTGGACCTTACTGGTGATGGAGCTGGACTTGAGAGTCCACGTGAGGTTCTCTACGATGTGAGGAGCCATTGATGTTCAGTGGAGAGTGTTCACATCATGCCCTCCTGAAGTCAACAACCATCTCTTTTGTTTTGTCCACATTCAGAGAAAGGTTGTTGGCACCTCACCAGTCCATTAGACATCAAACCTTTATCGATCAAACCCACCAAGGTCGTGTCATTGGCAAACCTGATGATGTGGTTTGAGCTGTGCATTGCTGAACAGTAGTGGGTCAGCAGTGTGAACAGTAGGGGACTGAGCACACAGTTGTGTGGGGCCTCTGTGCGCAGCGTGGTAGTACTGTACTGGAGATGCTGTACACCCTGACTGACTGAGGTGTCCCAGTAAGTAAATTCAGGATGCAGTTAAAGAGGGAGGTGTTCAGGCCCAGCAGTCTCAGCATCCCAATGAGATGCGGAGGAATGATGATGCTGAATGATGAGGGCAAGTCGACTAGTCGGTCAGAATAGTCGAAGTCAAGTCGACTAGTCGTTTGATGACGTTATCACACACACAGCGGAGGAACATGAGTGTGCAACATTGAGCAACTTTTATTAAAAGTTCTCTCTAACATTAACAGTCAACACGACAAATAAAGTATTGTCACTGTACTTTAACACCGACTTGCAGATTGTGCAGGTCACCGTGCTGTTTGTGTGTCTAGAGTGAAGTATCTCCACACATGTGATGTGTGTATCTTCTCTGCTGCCGTGTCTCTCGCCTTTTTGTTGTCTGTGTTTACCTTTCCCTCTAAGCGGCAATAGTACCGCCCCTTTTATGAAGAGACTACAATAATTGGTTAAGTCACGTAACGCGTGTCAGCATTAGCCAATCAGAGGCAGAGACTGCATTGTGTACACAAGCGCGCACAGAGAGAGAAAAAAACACTTGACTAGTCGACTAGTGCCTCTGAAGTTGACTAGTTAATGCCCAAATATATATATATATTGCAATTCTTTGCAATGAAATAATTTGAGAGGTTGGTGCTAGGACATTCCATTCCAGACAGCTTCACATTACCCTGGCCTACCATAATAAAGACACCTATGCCAGGTGGTAATTACAGCTCGGCATTCAATACTGATATCCCATCCAAGCTGATCCAAAAGTCGCCAGGACTCCTGACCGACAGTCTACAACATGTGCAGATTGGCAGAAACAGCTCGTCCAGGCTGATCCTAAACACAGGCATTCCGGAAGGCAGTGTTCTGAGCCTGCTGCTATACTCCTATATGACTGTGTGGCCCAATATGGCTCCAACACCATCAAAGTGTTGATGAGATGGCCTCCTGAGATAAGGTGAGTCTCCTGGCAGAGTGGACAATAACCTGTCTCTTAATATAAACAAAACTAAGGAGCTGGTCATTGACTTTAGGAAACAGAATGCAGTTCATGCACACAGCTACATCAGAGGAGATTCTGTAGAGAGGGTCAAAAGCCTTAAATTCTTTGAAGTTTCTTTGTCACCCTCAGTTCTAACCTCAATAACACACATGACACCATTAAAAAAGCCCACCGACACCTTCACTTCCTCAAATGTATGAGGAAAGCCCAGATGTTACATCCTGGTATGGCAGCTGCTCCACTCAGGTAAAAGCTGCCCATCATGAAGGATTCAGGGACAGCTTCTACTCCACCGCTATAAAACTGATCAACACACACTGATGTGAAATATTACTGCTAAATTATACACGGTCATATTTGCATTTATTTGTTCTCTACCATGCTCAACAATCGGGACTGTCATTTTAATTGCTTCACACTAATTATGTAAATTGCTGAAGCATTCTCTGTATTGTAATCCCCAAACTTTACCCACTGCGACACTTTATTTCACTACCGTGCTCTGTCACATATCACTTACTGCCTCATGTTGAAGGTTGTATTATATGTTGTCAGTTGATTTTACTATATTGTAATAACTGTATCTATTGGTAATTGTCTGTAGTCTGTGGAGAAGCACTGAGGTAAGACTTTTATTGTACATTGTACACTGTACTTTATGAAGGGGGTATTGGGCTGACGCTCTTATCCAGAGCGACTCACAATCATTAGTTACAGGGACAGTCCCCGTGGAGCAACTGAGGGTTAAGTGTTTTGCTCAAGGACACAGTGGTAGAAAGTGGGGAGGTTTGAACCAGTGACTTTTTGTGGTCATCAGGTTCACAGGCAAGTGTTTTACCCTCTAGGCTACTACCACCCTATTACATATGACAAATATGACAAACTTTGAAGTCATAGTACAATTTCTCATAATTGGAAAAATGTATGGAGTAAAAAAATTCACACTATATTTAAGACTTTTACACTTCAACATAAGACTTACAGTCTTCTGCTGCATGTTCCTGTTTTCTGTCTACAAATGAAACTGAATATGGACTTTAAACTAAGCATTATTTCTCAACATGGTTCTCGCTGGTACTTATCTAGTTACGAGATATTTCATGTCCTTTATCAGCTGAATACCAAAAGACTTTCGCCCTGTCATGCATTGCACTGACTTTGAACTTACCATCATGTTACCCCCCCAAAAATTGTGTAATAAGCTGGATATATGCAAACCTAAAACATCAACAATTCCTGTGAATTTTGTTTTATTTAGGATAGGTTGAAGACAAAGCTGCAGGAAAACAGTCTGGTTTTGTTTGATAATTTCACTGGAACCTTACTGTAGCCCACACAAGAAAACGATTCCTTTCTCAAAATATACCAAGACTCCAGTGGTCACATATAGAGCAGCATACACTGTAAATCATTTCAAAGAGTTATACTTGTGTGGCAATATAAAAATGCCAGTGATGTTTCATCGCTTATGGTGATGACTGCAGAACACAGCTATCACTGAATTTTTGTATCTATCTACTTCACAACAATTGGCTAAAGTTGATGGCTGCATCAAGATCCAGGTCAGGCATCTGTCAATGTCAAAAATTCTGATAAAAGAGACTCGATTATTAATTACTATATTGTCAGGCAAAATATCACCTCATTTTGTCCTTTTGCACAGAGGTTCATTTATAACCTAAAGGCTGCATGAACATCTTGTTTTAGAATAGCGCTGTTCATATTGTAAGTGACACAAGTACATGTTTTACTGTTTGATACGTTATTCCTTAATAAAACACAATTCCTTAATTTGTTTTCATCTTATGTTGCTATGTCAAATCCATTAATTATGCTTGGATTTGTCTTGGTGCAGCTTTATTAACTTCCCCAATTCCCACAAGTATATCATGGCGCTTGCCATTATAAATCAGAATTTGTTCTTAATGGCTTGCTTGAGGCTTGTCTTGAAAAGCACATTTAATCCTAGTTTGTGACTAAATTACATCTTTACAAAATCTAACAAATTTATTTGATGTTAACTCATTAAACAGCAGCAGTTAACAACCTCCTTTCTTATCCCAGATTCAGACCGTCTTACCACAATTAATTTTGCGTGTGTGTGCAAGAAAGTGTGATGTTTATGACAAACAGTTAATCATGTGAAACAAGAGGAAAGAAGGAAATGTGAGCGCCTTATTTCTCAAAGCGGACAATCAAGTGATGTAAATATACAAGGTAAAGGATGCAGAACTGGAAAGGGCAACACTGTCGCCACAGCCACTGCATTACTTCTTATTATGTAACTGCTTTGTGTTGTCAAAATCTATATATTGCTTTTCAGCAGATAAAGTATGGAAGTGATTAGCGCCACGAGGGTCACAAAGAAGAAAGTGATCTAATAAGCACCAGAAGGTTCTGGGGCCCGGACTAGTCCGAGAGCTGTTTACGATCCGAAATCTCAGACGTAACCTGCCCTGGAGCGGGTTAAGCGTGCAGCACTGGTTGCCATGGTGATGTTGCCTTGTAAAAAGTGGTCAACACTTCAAATTTGAAGGTCAAATAAACAAAGTAAGACAAAGGTATGAAGCCAAAGCCAGATTATTTTAGCTGTAGTACATATTAAGTGGCTGAATTTGTTTTTTCAAGAATGCAAAGTCTGGTGTTCCTGACAGGATTTGTTAGGATCAACCTTTACCAGATAACTGTAAATGTGAAACACTCACCTGTGCACCAGGAGCGGTGTTCGAGTACGATACTTATTCGGACAGTCTGAACAAACAAACAGCATTCCTCGTGTTCCCTCTTGTCCTTCACCTTCGTCATCTTTTTCTTTGGTCCCCTCCAGCTCTCCATCCAGACCTTTTTCTGGCGCAGACTCTCTGCAGGCATGTAGCAGTAGATGCTTCTTGAGTGCGCCCAGCTGCCTAAAGCTCTGCCCACAGTGCTGGCATATATGGGCTCGCCGGGACATGTGTGTTTGGCGATGACATCCCAGGTTGCTCTTGTAGACAAAAGTCTTGTGGCACACCTCGCAGCGGTATGGCTTCTGACCACTGTGACGTAGCATGTGGACGCGCATGTGGCAGCGGCGCTTGAAAGCCTGGCCGCAAGTTGGGCATGAGGCTTTTGAGCTGTTTTCTATGACAGGTGATGTTGCAAAGGAGGCTGGGGTAGAAGGTGGTAAAGGTGAGGAAGGTTGGGTTGTTTCAAGAATGGAGACCACATGCTCTTTAGAAACGACTGTAGGAGACAGACTTGAGTCACCTGAGATAAACATGAGGACACGTCACTGCATGATAAGGTGGCGTTATTAAAAATGAACTTAACACAGACTTTAGACATAATGGTACCTGAACAAATTAACAAGTGTAAAACCAAAGCTGTCCTATGAAAAATGAGCTTTATGGTCCCTTAAAAGAGAAAAGCAGAATGAATACCTAGGACAGCAAGACTGACCATTCACCTTAATATTGTTAAATGATTATTAATTGCTGCCTGTAACAAGGTGTCACACACTAAAAGACAACAAGACTATTTCTTACGCTGAATAACCCAAGCACGCTCTTTTCAACCATTTTTTTTAACACTCCACCTTAAGGAGTCTTTTTTTTTTCAGTAGCGTTCTCAATGTGCAAACTTCCAGCCCCCCTTATGTTTGTACAGTGAGAATGCTGTAATCACAATCAATCATAAACAATCAACTTTTTAGACCTCCAACCCAACCTGTGGTTCAAAATGATCAAAAAACATAGTATCTAGGCAGTGAAATATTTTCCCCCTCTGTCATGTAATTTTTGAAAAATTCCCAGCAGAATTTAAATATGATCATAGTACAGAAACAGCACTACATTATTAGAGTTGTTAATGACCTCAGACTCAGTGCTGATGGGAACAGCAAATAAATCCTTGCATGGCTCAATTTTTTTGCTGTCTTAAGTGGTTTCATTCTCCCTTGACTGGTAAAAACTCTGTTATGCTTAGTGACCATATTTCTATAAAGTATTCCTTATGATGTTCCACATGGGTCCATTTTGGTCTCACTGTGGTCATTCTAGGTGTCGGTATGGAGGCAGGTTTTCACTAAACTTGAGCACAAGCTCACCCAATTCCACTTGTTTAATCACTTGGTCACAAGCAACTGATTAGTTACATAAGCTCATGCTTAGTTGAAATAAAAAAAATCTGTAGCAATACTGGCTTTTGGGGGATGGTAAGACTGGTGACCTCTGAAAGGATATACTCACAGAACAAGGGA
This sequence comes from Brachyalestes nurse, assembly GCA_037974405.1. Lineage (NCBI taxonomy): Eukaryota > Metazoa > Chordata > Actinopteri > Characiformes > Alestidae > Brachyalestes > Brachyalestes nurse. The sequence continues at coordinate 8,321 of JBBPCY010108941.1, read as the reverse complement.
AACAGGTAGTTTTAATGTAATGGATGACTGATGTATATTAGTTCGCCTAATGCAAGAAACTGACATGTGCTTTTGTTTCCTCTGGACATGACAAGTTCACTGGTTCGTAAAAAAAAAAAATGTTTTAAGCGTCACTGATAAGTTGCAGCCAGGATATTACCAGCAATACACAAGAGTATACCACACCAATTCTACCACTATAACACTGCTTTTTAGGATAGCATCTGTTTCTTCAAAAGCATCTATTGTTTTTAATGTATTAAACGGATTACCACCTTTATGGATTGTCTGTCTTTATATGCCGCAAATTGATTAGCTCTGTATAAAAGAACTAATGAAGCATTTTTAGCAGCATTACACATTTATGAAAGGTGATTATAAAAAGCAAAGCATAAATTGATTGATTATCATTATTATTATTATTTTGAGTTCTGAGGGGTTTTTTCCCAGTTCTTCTAATTTAGTCATTTCTGCTAGGTCTGGCTCATGCCGTGTCATAGGACAACTCAACATACTAGGAGGACACTTAACTGTCAAAATCTGTTAAATGAGCTAACACACACCCACAGCTCAGTGCGCAGTATAGTTGGCAAACCTTCCCACGCAAAGTGAAATGACAATGTCCCTCTCTTGGACTACCAGAAATGGAATGCTATGGCATTGAAATGCAAGAGACCCTTTAGATTGTGTAAACATGTTACATTAAAATGTTAAGCAGTTTTCTTTATCTAACAAAACATCTGTTTTGCACTACATGAAAAGTACCACTTTCCGCACTTAGGTAAGACAGCTCCACATTGTCAGGGCCCTACCTTTGATCTTACTGAGGAATTCCAACACATGGTTGGCGCTCTGGGCCACTGTGGATGGTAATCCCACTCCTTTACTTCTGTGCTGCCGTCTGTGGTAGAGGTATTGGGTAGTACTCATAAACTCCTGACTGCAGACAACACAGCGGTGCAACACATGCTCAAGACCATGATGGGAGCTGCGGTGCGCCGCGAGTGCTTGCTCCGAGTTAAAGACTGAGCCACACTGCTTGCAGAGGAAGGTCTCCACAGGAACTGAACCCAAAGTAACAGAGACAAAGCCAGAATCAGGAGTAACTACATGACCAGCAATCTTCAAATCATTGCTGCTCTGCTGATCTGAAGCCCCATTTTTGGTCTTTGCTTCATTATGCAGACCAGCTTGAGCACTCTCTTGCAGATCGGATTCCACTGTTAGTCCCTCTTCCTTCTCAGTCTTAGTTCCTTTGCCTTCTTTTTCAAGGCCTTCCTTAGTTTGTCTCTCACTTGCTTCTGGTTTCACGTTATCCTCACTTCGTCCTTTCTCTTCAGATTCAGGGATACAGCATGAGCGCAATCTGCTGTGCTGCTGCCACTGACCAAGACAAGCAAACAGAGTACCACATTCACCACACTGGTAGTGGATGAGAGGAACAGGGTTGGCTCTCTGAGTTTGGTTCTTTAAGAACAGATTTAATGAAGGTCTTGTCAGGGTGGTGCTTTCCATTCCCTGATTTGAGAGCTTTCGGCTGTTAAGGCTGGATTTTGCTGGTGAGGAGATTTGGTCTGGTTTGGACTGGGATGGGTTAAGCTCCAGAAGAGTCTGAGAAAAGAAAGACCACTGAAAGATTAAGACTTGACTAATAAAAAACAACTACACACCATAGAAGAGTTTTTCAAGTTCAGATGATGTCACCGTTGCATGTCTTTTGTTTTTTGACATTTGATTTCCAGTCACATGAAATTTGGCTGAAATAAATCGGAATATAACTACATGCAGAAATCATGGTAGTCCGAGTAAAAGACAGCCAACAATGCCAACATTAAAAAGCAAAGTTAAGTTAGAATTAGAATTTTATTTTGTAGACTTGCATTCTACCAAACATCTGGTTGTGAAATCCTATGCTTCCTAGAGACTGTTTGCTCGCTCTTCAGATATGTGGTTTGAAATGAGGACCTTCTGCTTAACACACCAGTAACTTTTAGATGTGGCCTGATCATAAAATCTCATTTTTGTTAACAGTGTCTGCATAACATTTCTACCTAGATCTGCCCTGTTCAACTGTAAGTGCTATTATTGAGAAATGGACGCATATACAAAGAACACCGTCTCTCGTAAAGTCATAGATCAGGTCCAACAAGTGCTGAACCACGCACAAGCTGGCTGCTCCATTGCATCATTTACTACATAATTCCAAGCTGCCTCTGAAAGCATTACCAAAAAAAACTTTCGCATCAGGAGCCATGTGAAATGGCTACCCAAGGCCAAGCATCTAAACACAAGCTTACTATTGCTATGTTCAATGCCAAGTGCTGGTCAGAATAGTTTAAAGTATGCTGCCATTTGAAACATGTTCTCTGGAGTGATGAAACACACTTCCCCCATCCAAGGGCAACTCTGTTTTAAAGCTCCGGCGGAGATTGCTGTTCATGTTATTGTGGACTAGAGACGCTCAGCTAGTCTTCCAACAAAATCTACCTCTATTGACTCCTAACTGTACCAGCTTCAGGGCTTGGACCTGGACTCTGTAAAGTGGCTTGGTGACAACTACGGTTGTAAAAAGCACTTTATAAATAAAATGGAATTGAATTGAATTGAAACTTTACTTTCTTCTTTCTTGAATTACCAGAATACAAACAGCCAAAAGGACCCTTGTCTGGTTTAGGAGGCTATGTATTGCAGCATGGCCTGCTGTAGAATTGATTGAAGTACCCTGTGTTTGTGTTTGGCAGACAAGTTACTTTCTGAACAACTTGGGGGTTTTCTGCCATTTTATTTTAATGACCTTGACTAGTTGACTCTGGTCAGCACCTAACCTCACCTTCAAGGAATACTCTGGCACCTAATTTGTCCCATAAGATATCTGCATTTTAGCTATTGCGCCCCTTGGCTCCTATTTCCACCACTATAAGGAAATATAAAATGGTATAAACCTACCAACTTAAGTCAAAATATTCTATTAACATTTACCTTTAAATTTATCTTTAAATAGAGCTACCTTTTCTAGATATTTGATGGTAATAGTTAAACCTTCTACATCATTCTAAAATAAGATGTATGTGACAGTTTTGCTGTGAGTAAGCTGTCTGTGTGTCCTAATATCTTGTGGTGGTTTAAACTCTACTGAGGAGATTTAAAAAGAAAAATCACTGCTGCAGCTGCCATGTGCTCCATCAAAAAAGAGCAAACATCATGTTTTGGTGTTTTTCATCACCGTTTAAAGCTGAAAAAAGCGTAATACTTGAAGGACGCCTTGTAGCAAAAGAACATATAGGAATCTTTAGCTCTTCTTTCTGTAGAGTGATTAGCTTCCACAGCTGTGTTGGTGTAATCCAGAGTTATGTACCTCAAGGGTACATAAACAGACAGTTAAAACATTCACTGTGTAGCTTGATCAAACAACACAGCTGTGCTAGCACAACAGGGAATTCATGTTCTCAGGGTGTGTAAACAGAGAATTAGACCATGCTTTAACGCTTATAGGGAATCTTAACCTAACACACTTGGGCCTCAGAGAAGCCAGTGACACAAATCCAATATGATTACTTATTGTATTTACATTGCAATCTAAATCAGCATTCTGTATTTGAGCCTATAATTACATAGACACCTGTAGCTTGGTTTTTGCCATGCAAGGATTGCTGTAGTAAACAAGGCCATGTGTATAAAAGTTAATGCGGCTGAACCACATTTGCTCGAGACTGTGAGGTATAAATTGAAGCAAAAATTCCACTTAAACTTTCATCTTGAGCTTAAAGATCATCTGCTGCTTGGCTAGAAACAGAACACATCTACTGCTCTATATCGTGGATCTAATTATCTAAAAATGTTGTTTTAAACACCCTCCCAGAAGAATATTGACAGCTCATCAACAGGTCTTTCTTGCAATAAAGGGGGCACAAACACCACAAGAATCAACTGAGCATGTATCTACAATACTGGACTTATAGTGTGTCAGGGCACAAATATACCTAAAACCTTGTAATTACATTATTACCCACAACATTAACTAGTCAAAAATCAATATGCTGCTGATAAAGCTATAACAAAAACCACGAAAAAAGACCAGTAATTACTTATACAAACAGATACAAATTACAATCCTATTTTCTATTGCCCTCCAATCAGACACAGAAATTTAAAGCATTGCTCGTGGTTTGGGCAATTTTTATAATATATCTACAGTTGCAGTATATGAATATAGTATATGAACCCTTTGGAAATTATATGGATTTCTTCACAAATTGGTCATAAAATGTGATCTGATCTTCCTCTAAGTCACAACAACAGACAAACACAGCCTGCTTAAACTAGTGTTTTTATTGAACACACCTTGTAAACATTCACAGTGCAGGTGGAAAAAGTATGTGGAGTCAGGAGTCAGCCAAACTGGAGTCCAATCAATGAGATTGGAAGTGTTGGTTAAAGCTGCCCTGCCCTGTGAATGTGAATGATGGTTTGTATAAAGTGGAAAGGGTTATAAAAGTATCTTCAAAAGCCTTGATGTTCATCAGTCCACGGTAAGACAAACTGTCTATAAATGGAGAAAGTTCAGCACTGTTGCTACTCTCCCCAGGAGTGGTCGTCCTGTAAAGATGACTGCAAGAGCACAGCGCAGAATGCTCAATGAGGTGAAGAAGAATTCTAGAGTGTCAGCTAAAGACTTACAAAAATCTCTGGCACATGCTAACATCCCTGTTGGCGAATCTACGATAGGCAAAACACTAAACAAGAACGGAGCTCATGGGAAGACACCACAGAGGAAGCCACTGCTGTCAAAAAACCCATTGTTGCACGTCTGAAGTTTGTAAAAGAGCACCTGGATGTTCCATAGCACTACTGGCAAAATATTCTGAGGACAGATGAAACCAAAGTTGAGTTGTTTGGAAGCCACACAACACAATGTGTGGAGAAAAAGAGGCACAGCACACATCAAAACCTCATCCCAACTGTGAAGTATGGTGGAGGGGGCATCATGGTTTGGGGCTGCTTTGCTACGTCAGGGCCTGGACAGGTTGCTATAATGGAAGGAAAAATTAATTCTCAAGTTTACCAAGAAATTTTGCAGGAGAACTGAAGGCCATCTGTCCACCAACTGAAGCTCAACAGAAGATGGGTGAAGTAAATCAACAACAGAATGGCTTCAACAGAAGAAAAAACTCCTTCTGGAGTGGCCCAGTCAGAGTCCTGACCTCAATTGGCATGACCTCAAGAAAGCGTTTCACGCCAGACATCCCAAGAATATGGCTGAACTGAAACAGTTCTCTAAAGAGGAATGGTCAAGAATTTCTCCTGACCGTTGTGCAGGTCCGATCTGCAACTACAGGAAATGTTTTGTTGAGGTTATTGCTGCAAAGGAGGGTCAACCAGTTATTCAATCCAAGGGTTCACAATTTCCACCTGCACTGTGAATGTTTACATGGTGTGTTCAATAAAAACATGAAAACATATTATTTGTGTGGTTTTAGTTTAAGAAGACTGTGTTTGTCTATTGTTGTGACTTACAGGACAATCAGATCACATTTTATGACCAATTTGTGCAGAAATCCAATAATAATTCCAAAGGGTTCACATACATATTGCAACTGTAAATATATCTTTGAAATGGTAGATGAGTATAAGCCTGGCAGGTCTCTTGGATCGGTTGGAGATGGTCAGCTAGTGGTGCCCAGATCAGAATCAAAACAGTGAAATGGCATGTAGTCACTATGAGTAAAAGTGACCATTCTGTCATATGTGAACACACCACAGCACACAGTGTGGACAGCACGAAATTCTACCTCTGCATTTAACCCATTCACCAAGTGAGACAGTGGGCAGCCAGGAACACGGGACCCAGGGAGTGCATGGGGACGGTACCTTGCTCAGGGTACCCCAGAGGTGCTTAGCGGTCTTGGGAATCAAACCCACGACACAGGGCCCTAACACCCTAACCTCTAGGCCACCAGCTGTGAGAACCAGCTCCTGTTGAATATTAGAACTGTCTCAACTGTTGCCAGTTTTAAAAAGAGAATTGTTTTTTGCTGCTTTCAGTCAGCCCAGAAGATTAGCACAAAAAAAATCATGCTGGTCAATCTCTTTTCTTTTATATTGCCTTCATTACCTTGTTTTAATTCATCTTTTACTTTTCATTTATCTCAATTTGGTATTTTAATTGTTCTTTATTTATTTTATAGTTACTTTTACTCCTTACTTTTTTAATCTTTTATGTTTATTTTATCTCTGTGAAGCACACTGAATGACCTCTGTGTATGATAATGTGCTATTCAAATGAAATGTGCCTTTCCTTACCTGGTCTTATCTGTAATAACTAGTCATAATTGTTACTGTTTTTCAGACATCTGCTAAACCGGCCATCAGAAACTAAATTTCCAGTAATAGACTTTTTTCATAAATGTTTTGAAAGGCTCTTTCTTGTTTGTTTCCTTTTTTATTTGCCACTGCATTGACCAGGAGCTTTCTCAAAGGAGAATCAGTTAGAAATGGCTTACGCTTTCAAACACAAGCAAACACGGTCCATATAACTGAAGGGACTGTTCTTTTACAAGCAACGGAGAACTGAAACAGGCATTTTTGCATTTTAAAAACAGGTGCTGAATTTACAATGAGAGCAAAGTTTTATGAATGGCTCCCAGTGAGCAGTTTTGTTTTACTGAGCATTTAATTTGGGTTAATTAAACAGAACGTAAAATCTTCCACTGAAAAAGTAAGCAAAAACAAAAGCAGAACAGAAAAGAAAGAACTACATTGGTTTGAGCAGCAAAATCTACTGGGATTGGCCTTTTGTCTTACCTTTGTATAGACAGCAGAAGGCCCTTATTGAGGGCACCCACGTTGTGTCTGAACTTAAAAGTAAAATGTAAATTAAAAGCCACAGCACAGCACAGCACACAGTGTGAAATTCTTTCTCTGCATTTAACCCATTCACCAAGTGAAGCAGCGGGCAGCCAGGAACACAGCGCCCGGGGAGCAGTGTGTGGGGACGGTATCTTGCTCACGGGTACGTCAGTGGTGCCACTAGCAGTCCTGGGATTCGAATCCATGACCTTCTGATCGCAGGGACAACTAACCACTAGCCCACCAGTTGCCCCAAACCTTCAAATAACAGTGTTGCAATGCCGAGGTGGTACAACAGGTTAGATGTGTCTCAGAAACAGTGTTCAAAAAAACTCCAGCAGCACTGCTGTGTGTGACCCCCACACACACACACGCCACTACTAGTGTCACCGCTGTGCTAAGAATGATTCACCATCTAAACAAGACCTGCTCACTGGTGGTGCTGTGGAGGTCCTGACAATGGATGAATGGAGCAAAGGGAGATAAATGATTCAAACAGATGAATCACAGTATGTAACTGTTTGCTGATTCAAGATAGATGCACCGCATGAAGTGGCTTTTTGGTGAGCATCAGAGGATCACAAACTGAGTGCACTGCGAGTTATTCTATTCTTACCAAAAGAAGTGGAGTAATGTTTTTAAATACTTGTGCGCACTTATCACTTCCATTGTTTCATCAAACATACAGTTAATAAATTCTAGATTTTAGTGCTGTAGCGCAGTCTTTTTCAACTCTGGTCATAGAGTCTCCCTCTTCTCTGCACATACACAGTATCTGATTGAACGAACAGGAGCCTCCAGGGCCAGGACCGGGCTAGAGCATGCAAGTTTAACATCTGTTTTTAAAACCAAATAAAAAATACATTGCTTCAATACACCATATTCCTATTATATTGGTTCCTTTATTCCCTTTGGCTAAGTCCTTGTCAGAAATTCATGTCAAAGCCTTTAAAATAATTAGTCAACTACTTCAGCTAAATTGTAATACCATTGCATCTTTGCACATTCTTGAATATTATGCTAAAACACATACTGTGAGCTTAAACTGCAATATTTCAGTGACTCAAAAAACTTGAGGTCTGTACAACCAACAGATTCCATGATATTGAAAGTAAGGTTATGTTTGAAAGATACAGCTTTTGGCTGATGTGCACAGGTGGTGATGTTGATTCATTAGTAGAAGCCTGAAAAACTGGGAGAAATGTGTTAAGTATGTGTTTTATTTATATAACAAGACAGTGCCACGTTTGAATTCACTGAGCTCTCCAGTACAACCCGTTCTTTATCTATGAGTTATCTATGGAGAATAAATGGATGCATGTGCTTGATTTTATACACCTGTTAGCAATGGGTGTGGAGTAAACAACTCAAGGGGGCGCCGTCACAGTACTGGGAGGCGTTTAGGCTGTCGAATGTTTCTCAGAGAGACGAATGCATGTTCTCTGCTTTAACTGGCTGAAATGCTTCTCAGACCC
>JBBPCY010108916.1:0-19252 GCA_037974405.1 Brachyalestes nurse | reverse complement strand
TGACTAAACAAATATGTTTTCAGCCTGGACTTAAAAACTGAGACTGTGTCTGAGTCCCGAATGTTGTTTGGCATAGCGTTCCAGAGCTTGGGGGCTATATATGAGAATGCTCTTCCCCCTGATGAAGATTTCATGATTCTCTTAATAAAACCCCAAACCTGTGCAGGTCATGTAAAATTTGGGCTGATATCTTCACAGTATTCTAATTTTTTGAATTCCTGTTTTCGTGGGTTTTATGAGCTGGAAGCCCAAATTATGTATAAATAAACAACTAAGTACTTGAAATCGTTTAAGGCCCCGAATGTATAATCTATGAAAGTGTAACGTTTTGAATAGAATTATGGAAATAAATGCACTTTTCCATGATATTCTAATTTTATGGAAAGCGTCTGTATATTAAATGACCAAAAAACAGAGTATCTAAATACATGTTTTACGTCACTGTAGGTTGCCATGTAGCCTTACAAATGCTTCAGTATCCATTCAGTAAAGGGTTACGTCTATCTTTGGGGACATTTTCTACTTGACCATTTATCCCATGACACAGGCCATAAAGGAGTGTATAAAAACAAAGACAATGCGGCTGAAGCAGTCAGCATCAATGTCCACACTGACTTTACATTTTTGAGTTTTCATGTCATATGCAGGAGAACCTTTCAGAAACTGAGGTATGTTTTAATTTGAATTATTTAATACAAAATTACTGCCGTGAATCAGGCTTTCGACAAGTGCAAAGATGGACAATTCCTCTGGATTTGTGTTTATACTCCATGGACTAAATGACACAAGGACAAACAGACATGTTTACTTTGCATCTCTTCTCTTGATTTATCTTTTTACACTCTTCCTGAATGTCTCACTTGTTATTACAATTGCTTTAGATAAAATGCTTCATGAACCCATGTATCTGTTTGTATGCAGTTTATATGCCAATGGAATATTGGGCACTTCTGCTTTCTATCCAAAGATTCTTGTTGATCTTTTTACAGGCTCTCAAATTATTTCATATACAGGGTGCATGGCACAGACATTAATAATTTACTTATATGCTTTTTGTGAATATACCTGTCTAACAGTGATGGCTTATGATAGATATGCAGCTGTTTGCAAGCCCTTGGAGTACCACTCTATTATGACACATCAGAGGGTACTAAAATTATTGCTTTTTATCTGGATCTTTTCACTGCTAGAGTGCTCTTTTGGGGCTGCACTAACAATCCGGCTATCCCTATGTGGTAATGATATTGATAAGATTTATTGTTCTAACTGGGATATTGTCAAGCTATCATGTACAGATGTGACCTTGAACAATGTCTATGGATATATCCTAGTATTTTCTCATGTTTCTCAAGCTGTGTTTATCATTATTTCATATATTCACATCATCAGAGCTGCATTGCGTTCTAAGACAGAGCGGGTTAAGTTCATGCAGACATGCCTTCCTCATTTAATTACCCTACTGAACTTCAATATGTCTCTATTATTTGATGTTATGTATTCTCGTTATGGTAAAGGTCAGGAACTCCAAGCCCTGCGCAACATCTTGGCAATAGAGTTTATTATTGTACCTCCTCTCTTAAACCCCATAATATATGGATTTAAAATGACGCAGATTCGGCAGCGGTTTCTGAGAAAATACAACCACAGACTCAAAGCAGCACAAAATCATTCCTGATGATATCATTCGAGATCATACTTCTGCAAAGACATTAAGAATAGAGAGTGAAAGAGAAGAAAAAGCCACCATGATTTTCTTCAGATAAGAAGACGGTCATTAATGCATTCTGACTGGCATGAATGGCATGACACTAGTCATAACTTACTGCTAAACTTTGGGCTTGCTACAACATATTTTGTAATCTTTGTTATAAAATTTGAGATATCTACCACATTAGAAATATAGTCTAATTTGTACATTTGTGTGATAAGATCATTTTGAAAAAAGCTTGATTAAAACTGTAATTCTATCACTGAGTAGTAGAGTTTACAGGGTTTCAATCATTGTTTTATGTCTAAGATATATGATGCTGATTGTGTTCCACATCCCCTTGTTTTGTTTAATGCTTAAACTACCTGTAATTCGACATGAAAAGCTGCAGTGTTAAACTACCTCTGAAAGTATTTTCATAATTCTTATAGATAATCTGAAGAAATGAATAAATAAATTACATTTTTTACTGTGTAAGGCGATATAGCACACCTTTAGAAACATGCAAAATGATTAAGGCTGTTTAGATCATCCTTAGATCAACCAGTGCACACTTGTAAAGTTCTGTCTAACATTTTTACTGAAATGTTGTGCATGTAATTTGCTTGTATCCCTTTGTACTTGTAACTGTTGCTGTGGTGACAAGATTAACATAATCTATAAAAAGTAAGTATAGATACATAAGTCATCCAACAGGTAGCAACACCACCAGATTTGCACAATGCAAGCACTCCATCAAAAATGCTTTGAAGTACATGAAGGCAGGTCACAACCTCCACCTCTCTCTCTCTCCTCCAGCATCTGCCTGTCAAGGTTGACCTCCCAAGAGAATTGACTACATTTGTCTGCAACACCTGTGGACAAGAAGAAAGTTGATCTCAGCAATAAGCCCTAAGCCTCTGTTACGTTGTTAAAATGTAGTTTAGACAGCTGGTCAAAATTACAAGTCACCAACAAAGTTAGGCTTGCAACAGGCATTTGTGTGGCCTTTGTGAAAGTGAAGCAATCAAGTCCTTCATTTAAAACTGCAGAAACTTCATGCCAGGACGAGATGTGTCCCCAGTAGCAACAGGATGAAATCTACCTTCTGAATTTTCCCTCCAAGCTTTCTCAGAAACGTGAGGACGACACACTGAACTTTAAATTTTTTTGAACTTTTTACTGGGCATAGCACAGCTTACCTTCAAAATACAAATTCTGTAAAAGTTAAACTCTGTAAATGTCATGTCACTTGGGGTCGCTGTGGTTTTCTTTTGGGGATTTTCTTGTTTTCAGCTGTGTTTAAGTTGCATTAAGTGATTGTGTTTTGTTATTGGTTGAGTTGGGTTTTGAGTTGGGAGGGTTTTTGTATTTATTTATCATCTTCAGGGTATATGAATAGTAAAACCAGAGAAAGTCTTTGTTTTGGGTTCTCATGCCCTTTTGCTTTGTGTTAGAGTTTAAAGAGAAAAATAAAGAGAATTGTGATGAAACACTTCGACTTCCCCTGGTGTCAGTGTGCCTGCACCCAATGTCTGGAGAAGGAGAGGAAGCCTGACAATAAAGTGTTTGAAGAATCTGATTTATGTGTTTTATCATAGGGCTCATTCAGTTCAAAAGACAGCTGATCTCATCAACACACAGTGCAGTTAGTCAGTCACTCACTCATTCAATCACTCTTGCGCTTAAACAGTAAACTATAAATATACTGATGTTCACCTTATTGCTTTATTTGTGTTTAGAATAAGCTGTGTTAATAAATGTTTATTTAAATGCATTTTCACCAAGTTGTCTTGACTTCATTCTAATACTGGTTAATACTTACATTATTTGGGTAGAAACTAAACAAACTAAACAAACTAAAGTTTGTAATATTTATGATTTGATTATACTAATGAGACTGATACATGAATGAGGCCAGACACTACAAATGTTGATGCTCAAAATTACCTTACTAACTGCCATGGGATAGATTGGCAGATAATTCACTTTTTATCCACATCTCCAAGCTATGCAGGATGTTTGGAGGGCTTGATAAGTTCTGTATAAAGCCTAGCAAAATGAACCTTTACACTCATTAAATGGTTTAGTAAGTAGTAGGAAAAAATAAGTTGGAAGCCTAATAATAATAAGAAGAAGGATAATATATTTTATTTATAGTGCCCTTTTCATCAAAAAAGATATCAAAGGGCTACAGATTATGAAACAATAGATATAGAAAAACATCTAATTTGGGGAACCAAAGGTTTTGTTAAAAATAAATGTCTTAAGACGTTTTTTAAAGCAGTCAGTAGATTGTGGTTCCCTCAGGGTGTCAGGGAGGGAATTCCACAGGTGTGGGGCAGCAACACAGAAGGCCCTATCTCCCATAGTCCTCAGGTTGGTTCTGGGTATGTGGAGGAGGTTTGAGTGAGTAGAGCGGAGGGAACATGTTGTGTGTTGTGGGTTGAGAAGTTCTTTGAGGTGGGCGAGGGGCATGTCCATGGATGCATTGGTGAGTGAGGAGGGAAATCTTATATTCAATCCTAGAGGAGACGGGAAGCCAGTGGAGTGAGTGAAGGATGGGAGTGATGTGCTCATGATTCCGCACTCTCATCAGGATCCTAGCTGCAGAGTTTTTAACGTATTGGAGCTTCTTGGTAGGGATCCCAAAGAGAAGTGCATTACAGTAGTCCAGTCTGGTGGAGATAAAGGCATGGACCAACTTTTCGGCATCTGTTAGAGAATGGGGCGGAGTTTGTTGTAGAGGTGGTAGAAGGAAGTTTTGCAGAGATGGTTGATATGGGATTCAAAGGTGAGTTGGGGGTCTATTTTAGATTAGTGACAGCTGATGAAAGAGAGATATTGGAGCCAGAAAAGGTGATGCTGGTTATGGGTGATGATTTGGTGTGGTGAGGATGGCCGGCCAGGATGGCTTCAGTTTTGGAACTGCTTGGAAATTGTGCTCCATCCATAACTTTATCTCTTCCAGACAGATGGTGAATTGTGATGGGGATGATGGTGATGATGAGGATGAGGTTGCAGCTGTGTCATTAACATAGAGCTGTGTGTTGTCAGCGTAGCAGTGGAATGAAAATCCGTTTGTGACCCTTATGAGTGCACTTTCCAGACTGGAATTTTTCATAGAGGTTGTTAAGCTTTAGGTGGCTATGCCACCTTCTGTTGAATCCACTACCCATGACCTGCTTTCATCTCTCCACAGCTCATTTAACCAACTCTGTCCCTTGTCTTCCAGACCAAGGCGAGTCTCTCCTCTGGCTCCATGGCTGTCACAGGTCCTGCGAAGTAACCGAAGGGAACTGAGAGCAACTGAAAGAAATTGGAGGAAAATGCTTCTGAACAGTGACCTCATCTCTTATCGCTCTTATCTCTTATCGCTCTTTCCTATCTAATACTGCAGCTGACTTAACTACCGCTGAGTCTTCCTTTTTCACAACCAAATTTGAAGAACCTGTATCTAACCCTCGCAAGCTCTTTGGCACCTTTTCATCCCTTCTCAAATCTCCTTCTCTTCAGAAGACTTCGATGAGAAGATCGACAATATTAGAAGATCCTTCTCTCCAACTACCATGCTGCCCATCACAAAGAGACCAGACCATGCTGTCCAGTTTCAAGCCTTCTCACAGCTCTCTCCTGAGGAAGTGTCGGTACTCCTGATGTCCAGTAAACTGCTCGACCCTCTCCCATCAAGGACACTCCATATGATATCATCAGATCTCATCCTGCACATCTCCTACATAATCATCTGCTCCTTGATGACTGGCCATGTTCCATCCACTTTCAAGTCTGCTGTGGTCACAGCAAATCTGAAGAAACCATTACTTGACTCTTCAGATGTCAACAACTACAGACCGGTATCCCTTCTCTCATTCCTTTCCAAAGTCTTGGAATGTGCAGTGTATAACCAAATCAACTTGTTTCTCTCTCAAAATAGGCTCCTGGAGCACCACCAGTCCGGGTTTAACACTAGAACTGCCAACATTCCAGCCCCCCCTAGAACCGCAAAGGGTCATTTTACCCCCCTGCTGCAATAGCGTCAGTGATGCTGAAACATAATTTCTAGAGCTGTGAAATGTCTAACTCCCATCTTCTTTTTTAAATAATAATGCGGACGTGACAAAACAAGTGTTTAAAATATATATTTTTGCGGGGTTTTTTCACTCACATCCATGGTGATTTCTCCTCTTTCCGACTCTCCCTCGCTCAGATCCTGGTCCAACAGAAAGCCTTCTTTGGTCATCATACATATTTTGTACATGCGAGTCCATGCGTTAAATTTTGCAGTATTTTAATTGATGGTGCGCTGTAAAAGTCAGATGACATCATAAGCATCTATCGCTGCTAAGCAACTGGGCCGGTGGGTGGGGCGTGGCGTGAAAAATGACAGCTGAGGGGGTAAAATGACTCCTCTGTGGTTCTAGGTATAAATGGTCGTATTTATTTTTCTTTTTATAACACACTCACCAAAATCCACTAGATGTTTAATGAAGCCATTTTAGGAAAAGTCATGAACTTAGAGATGTAGGGGTTTTATTTTAGCAGAACTACAAGCATTTGAAAATGTCAGGGGGTAAAAATGACCCCCTTGGCGGTTCTAGTGTTAAGACGGCACACTGAAACTGCTCTACTTGCTGTCTCGGAAGAACTTAATGCGACTAGATCAGCCAACCTGTCTTCTGCTCTGATCCTCCTTGACCTCTCTGCTGCCTTCGACACAGTCAACCTCTAGATCCTCCTCGCCACTCTCTCCAAACATGGGATCTCGGGCACAGCCTGGCAATGGTTTGCATCCTACTTTGATGACTGGAGGTACCAGGTAGCATGGCAAGGCACCCAGTCTGCTCCTCGAAGTTTATCCACTGTTGTTCCACAGGGCTTGGTCCTAGGACCACTTCTCTTTTCTTTATATACTGGTTCTCTTGGGGATGTAATCGCCTCACATAGTCTTTCCTACCACTTTTATGCTGATGATATTCAACTAATTCTCTCTTTTCCTTCCAACAACAACCAAACCTCAAAACACATCACAGACTGTCTGGCTGACATCTTCTCTTGGATGGCGGCCCACCACCTCAAGCTGAACCCCAGTAAGACTGAGCTCCTCTTCATCAAAGGGAGTCCTTCACCACGATTGTTTCTGCTGGGAACTCGGTTATCATCCCTTCTAAGAAGGTAAGAAATCTTGGTGTTACACTAGAAGATCTGTCTTTCTCGCCGGAGGTTGACCAGATCTCCAGATCATACAGATACCTTCTCTACAACATCAAAAGAATCCGACCCTACCTCACCATGCAAGCTACACAGATTCTCATCCAGTCTCTGGTCATCTCCAGACTGGACTATTGCAACTTCCTACTGGCTAGGCTTCCACATAAGGTAACCAAACCACTTCGGCTGATTCAGAATGCAGCTGCAAGGTTAGTCTTCAATGTTCCTAAGTTCACTCACAGCACACCTCTACTAAAGAGCCTCCTCTGGCTCTCTGTGGATGCTCGCATTAAGTACAAGTCCTTAACACTTGCTTTCAAGGCCAATAATGGACCTGCACCCCCATACATAACAGCACTGATCAAATCACATGTCACTTCTCATCCTCTCAGGGCTTCAAGCACAGCTCGTCTTGAGCCCCCGCTGCTTAAAAGGAGAAGGAGACACGCGTCAAGACTCTTCTCAGTCTTGGCCTCTCAGTGGTGGAACAAACTCCCATTTCCAATCAGATCTGCGGAGTCCCTCGCTGTCTTCAAGTGTCGCCTGAAGACCCACCTCTTCAAGGAGCACCTTGGTGACTGTCATTTTTTATTTCTTGTTAAAAAAAAAAACATATCCCCATCTCTTCCTTACTTCTGTCTTCTACTTCTTAGTAGTAGTAGTAGTAGTATAGCTAGCAATCTTTTAATGCTTTTTACTGACATTGGCATATTAACCCTTTAAGCGCCAAAGTCGCAGAATTGCGACAAGAAGTCATCATGAATAAAATAGACTGTAGTTACAAATATCATGTGATATAGCATTTGGATTCCCTACCAGGAGTTGACAGACATGTAGTACTTCGATTCAAGACCAAAAATACATCATCTTCCTGTTCAGAGTTTCGAGTAAACAGCAGTGGAACCAAGTCTTGAGTCACTGCTGCGTGAGCAGCCAGAGAGCGCAGGTCAGTCCACAGCACACAAGTAAGTGTGTGAGATTTGTGAGAAAAAAACGGCTAATAAAAAGTTCCGTGATGATGTCTTGTGAATGTTATTCACCTATTCTGAATGTGAAAGGGAATATTTGCCTTTTGGAAAACACACTTAGTTGTCTAACACTCACGTGTGTCCCGGTACATACAAGCACATACAAGTGATTATTTTGACTCTTTGCCCAACAGAAAATGTGTGTGTAGGAGAGGTGTTGGTCGAGAAAGAGGCAGCAGATTGAGAGAAATGGGGCTGTGAGTAGCTTTAGCCTTTGCTCTCTCCATGCAGCGCTCCAAAGGGGTGGGAGTCTGCACTACACATGACCGTGGTGTGTGTGAGAGAGCTGGGAGACGTAGGAGAGGCAGCAGGGGTGATCTGGATCTGAATAGGGCTGAAAATAGTGATGATAATGGTGGCTGGGTTTATTTGAGAAACGAGGAATTGTATCAGGACTGGATCAACTGCTTTGATGAGCCTGTAGATGTATAAACGTCATGATGATGTCAGAAATGCTAATTACATAAGTATATTCATACCATACATAAACACTGAGTCATGCCAAACATTTTTCTAATTTACAGTAAGTCTCTATCTTTAACCCCTTAAAGAGTTAATACATTTTTGGATATTTTTAGGTTTGAACAAATCAGCTGGAACAGTGTTAGGAAAAAAGAATTCACTTTATTGTTACAGATAAAAACTCAGATAAAACAATCTCAGATCAAAAGATTCTCTTTGCATTTGGCACACATGCAGACATCCATGGTTTCTATATCTTTCTGTTTATTCTCCAAAACAGAAAGTAAATGGGTAACGAGGGCCGAGAAATGGCAAACACAAGGGAACCTGAATGAACACAAACTCAGGATATTGTAACGGTGAACTGACAAAGGAACAGAACAGAAAGACAGGCTTCTAAACCAAAGGACAAACTCAAAACACCTGTATATAATTAGTGTTTCATTCCTGTCCAGCTGAGCTTTCTTTTCTCAGTGTGGCCAGGAATTATGTCACGCCCCCACTCAGACTAAATGTCCCTACCCAACAGCAGCCCCTAGCGGCTGCTGACTGGGAGTGTGACAGAACCCCCACTAAGGGCGCCCCGGAGTAGGCCACCAGGCCCAAGAACAAAAGGAGGAGGCGGGGAGGAGGTGGAAAACAAAGAGAGGGCTACACTCGAGGGCCCTTTCCTATACCGTCCACGACAACGCCCCCCTGCATTCAAATTTAAAATTGTACTTACATTTAGACTTAGTTACTTTATTTGTATTTATTCCCTTACCTTATTCTATGTTTAAGAAAAATCTAGATTTTTATTTAAAATTTAATTGTCTAAAATGTTTGCACAGTCAAAGGAGTGGTTCAGGATACATTTCACTGCGTGTTGTACCTGTATAACTATGCATGTGACAAATAAAGTATCTTGAATCTTGAACAGAAAGCAAATAGGCACGACGGCCGAGAAAAGGCAAACACAAGGGAACCTGAACGAACGCAAACTCAGGATATTGTAGCCTTGAACTGACAAAGGAACAGATCAGAAAGACAGTCTTATAAACAGAAGAACAAACTCAAAACACCTGTATATAATTCATCTGCTGCGGTGCTGACCAGCTAGCAGGTGTGTTCGCTTCCATCTTCAATGAGTCCCTGACAAAGTGTGGTCCCGGTGTGCTTCAAAAGATCCACCATTGTCTCTGTGCCTAAGAACAACAAGCCTGAATGATTACCAACCAGTTGCACTGACTTCATGAAGGTGTTCAAGAGAACATCATCTCCTCCTCCCCACCTCAGTAACGGACTGATTCAACTTCTGCAATTGGGCAGAAGGTTCCATGCTATCAGGGCCAAAACAGAGAGACTCAAAAGGAGCTTCTATCCTCAGGCCCCCCACAACCTCATAGCATTACCTTAATGGACTGACACAGCACCTTATATCATTTCATTGTCATATTTCATATCTGTCTTCATGATTCATTATAACGTCACATGCTGCTACACTACTCTGTCTACATTACTCTGTTTTCAGCACTCTGTTTACATTGCTGTGCTAACCTGGCACAATGTACTTTAATATCTCATGTGCACATTGTACATATGTAAATCTGTCAGATTGTTGATGCACTTATAACTTAAAAAACTAAAAAAGAAAAACCTCAAATTTAGCTTACATATTTTACCATGTTTGCACAATCATAAAAGGAACCGTTCAGGATACATTTCACTGCATGTTATACTTATAAATATGCATATACAAGGACAAGGAAAGAAAAAAAGAAAAAAAGCATTTGCCATGTCAAAGTTTCACACATTATCTAGCAAAGTGAAGGAAAAGAGTCAGTGTGGACTCATGACTGAGCACAAAGTGAATGTGAGAAATAAGTTATGAAGCATAGTGAGAGTTTTTTTTGATCTTTAAAAAAATGTCAAAGCACAACAAAATGAAGTATTATTTAAGGAAGTGGCTAATTTACCATAAAATTTTATTTTTTCTATTTGTCTGCCTGTGAGGGTAATCATCGCTGGGAGTTTGCAGCTGTATTACTTGACACAAGATACTGAATCAAGCACTTGCATCGGTTTTGATTTAAACATGCTTGGTGAACCATTCAGCAAACTGTGTCCAATATACCCTAAGGTCACAACATCACATGTCAGTCTGCAAATTTCTCTATATAAGCAAAGACACCAGACATGGAAAGTGACTCAGAGGTAATCAACAATTCCACCGTTCGCAATGTTTGATCTATTACCATCAGCTGGTCGTGGACATTTTACATCAGTAAGATATACCTGTACACGGAGAAGCTGTGAAGCAATTTGAGGATTCTGTTTTTATATTTAATTTCATTTTAAGACCTTTGAAAACCTTATTGTCTGGCTTCTAATGTGTACAACCTGGTTTCAGTACACATTCAACTGTACTCTGTAAAAATGATGGACAATTCTTCAGAAGAGTTCATGTTTTTTCTTCATGGACTGAACGATACGAAGACAAACAAACACATTTATTTTGCCTTTGGTCTGATTCTCTATATTGTGACAATGCTTGTAAATTTAACATTGATCATCACAGTTATTCTGGATAAAACACTGCACGAGCCCATGTATCTGTTTATTTGCAATTTGTATGTGAATGGAATTTTCGGTGCTTCTGCTTTCTATCCAAAGATTCTTGCCGATCTTTTTACAGACACTCATGTAATCTCCTATACCTGCTGTCTGGTGCAAATATATTTTATTTACACCTATATTTTCTGTGAATTTACATGTCTGACAGTCATGGCATATGACAGATTTGTAGCTATTTGTAAACCTTTGGAATATCACTCTATTATGACTCGTCAGAAGGTGGTGAAGTTTCTGGTTTTAATTTGGTTCTTCTCCTTATTAGAAATATCTGTTACCGTTGCACTGACAGCCCAGCTGCCCTTATGTGGTAACAACATTGACAAGATTTACTGTTTTAACTGGGATGTTGTTAAGCTTTCCTGTACAGATGTGACTGTAATCAATGTATATGGGTATATTCTATTATTTTCTCATTTTTCCCAAGCTGTGCTCATCACTGTGTCATATATTCGCATTGTCAGGGCTGCTTTGCATTCGAAGACAGAGCGAGCTAAGTTCATGCAAACATGCCTTCCCCATTTAATCACTCTCACAAACTTTGCTTTTTCTCTGTCGTTTGATGTTTTATGTGCTCGTTATGGCAAAGGTCTAGAACTAGAAGCTCTGCGCAACATCTTGGGAATGGAGTTTCTTGTTGTACCTCCCCTCCTAAATCCCATCATATATGGATTAAAAATGACTCAGATACGGCAACGGTTTCTGAAAATGTACAGTCACAGATCCAAAGCAGTGCAACACAGCTGACTGAAATCCCAGAATTGTTGTTTTCTTAATGTGAGTGGTGTTCTTTATAGGCTGGTGTAATTTTCCACATAAAAACACTCATCTGTGCATTCAGATTCTAGCGTAAACGTTTGCATTACTAGAATTGTTTTTGTCAACACTTCAATATAATCCATTAATATTTTTACACCCAAGTGTAGAGGTTTGTTACGCCTTCTGCCTTTGTTTTTACTTTTTAGTGCTTTTAGACAGATCACTGATGTCATGATGCCTTAAAATATTATCATGTCATATGCTTATGAATTAGGGATGTTCAAAATCAGCATTTGAATATTTGCTGAATTCAATAAAAGGTGCATATTCATATTTGGCTAAAGACCAAAAAAGACAAAACAGAAAACAAAAAAGGAGGTAGATTTAAATCAAGTTTTAAAATATATTTTATTACAGTTTATGTTGCAGTTAAAATGGTTATAATTTTAACACAAAATAAGAATGTTTAAGGTATTTATTATATAACCACAATAATGTTTGTTTATATGTACTTGGCAAAACACCTCCTAAAACAATCATGCACAAGCTATTAGGCTAAAGTTTTAGTACAATATCCTCCAGTAAAAAAGTAAGAAGTCTTAGGCATTAACTGAGCGTGTTGTGTTTGAAAAAGATTATGATTCCAAGAAAACCCACAGTGAAGTATAAAGGTATGAACATTATAATTTAGGATAGCAGCTTTGTATAAAAGTATTCATGTTATTCATTTGTGGTAAATACATTTTTGCTTTTTGAAACATAGTTTAATGTATTTAAATGTTGAAATTTAAACATACAAGGGCAAAACTCTTACAAAAACGTATACATTTGAACTGTATTTATGCACTGGAAATGTGTTAAATAACAAAAACAAATTCACTGGAGGGTTCAATTTATTGGAGGTTCAAATAACTGATTTTAATATTCACAGATTTTGTGAAAAGTAACATTCATTTGGAGACCTTTAAGATCTTTAAAGGCTGATTATGTACTATAAAAAAATATTAAAATGTCTCAGCCTGCATAATAATTTACTTTACTATCAACAAAAAAAAATAACAGTGGTATGTCTTTCATTTCCTTGTCACGTCTGGAATGCTCATGCTCAAACAGGAGACGCAGAAGCAGATTTACATTCTGTAGTTGTGAGGTCTTGTCAGTGGCCGCTGTGGGTTTAAGTTGGGGTGTTAATTTTAATTTGGGTTTTTCATGTTTTTCTGTTGGGACTTTTGTTATGAAGGATGGGGTTTTGTTTCAGTAACGAGTATGTTCCTCTACTAGAGAACCATTCGATTTGTGTTCCTCAGTTGGAAAGTTTTGACCATAGCGCCTTTTGTTTTGTGTTTCTGAGAAAAATAAAAGAAACCCAAGCATGGAATTCGGCCTCCGTGTCTGCCCTCTTTGGGGTAAAGAGGGGGAACGTGACAGTAGTTTTCTTTTATTCCAAGTGTGCTCACAAGAAATGCAAACTATAAACAAAACCAGGCGCGAAGGCTGATTCTCTTACATAAACTTAAAACTGCCTATACACACACACCCAGACCTATCATGTTGGTGAACCCACAACCAAAGAAAACCAAAGAGTGCTATTCATACAGAAACTAAACACAAAACACCTGCTGATACTCAGTCCTCATTCCTGACCAGCTGAGGCACAGGAATGAGGCTACATGCAGTGTCAAAATAAAAGCCCTAGACTTAAACAACAGTGACCTCTAGCGGCCACTGACCCAGGCCCTTACAGTACCCTTGCCCCAATGGCACCACTCCTGGGCGCCCAAAAGGGCCACCAGGCCCACACAAAAAAGAAGGGGCAGAGGCGGAAAACAAAAAGGGCTCCACTCGAGGGCCCTTTCCATAGTGTCCAAGGCACACCCCCTCCAGTCGTTCCTCCTGCAGGAGTCTCCTCCGGGTAGGATCCCTATAGCACCCGTCTTCCCTGCCCTCCAAAGACGCACCTCTGGGGCATCAGGCAGTCCAGGACCCCTCCAGCAGGACAGCAATTATAGTGGTGGCCACCCCGAGGCTGTGAGATTCCCAGCAGAACCTGGGATGTCAGGAGCCTGAACCACAGTGGGTGCCTCAAGGACTGGAGCGGGACCCCCACTGACTGGAGCAGTACCAGCATGGACTGGAGCTGGACCCTCATGGACTGGACCCTCACAGCCTCAGGTGCGCAGCAGGCTCCTACAGCCTTGGGAGCAAGAACCACCGCCTCTTCTCATCGTGGGGCTGGTGTCGGAGGCGGAAAATGTCTTGGTGCCAGAACTGGAGGCTGCAGTTGGCGTGGACTCAGTGCAGTGACTCAGCCCTCAGCCAACGCGTGGAGGCGTGTTTTTCGGCTCCAAGTTGAGGTGAGACCGGCCGCAAGCTCTTATAACTGGTCCTGCCCTCTGGTGTGCTGTAGGAGGGGAGGGTACTGTGGGGCCTGGGGTGATGCAGGGCGGCCGCTAGAGATCACCCTTACTTTGGTTTATTACGTGTTGGGTTCAAACTTTTATTTTGAAAGGTTATTGTTTAGTTCAGTTGCAACATGTTTTAGATTCAGGTGTTTTGGGTTTTCTGTTTAGTGATTAGGCTAGGTTATTGGTGACTGGGTTTTGGGTTTCTTCTCAAATAGGCTTGCGTTTCATTTGTTGCTTGTGGGTTCACTATCACATTCAACTGGTTGTGTCAGTATCTTCAATTCGGTTTCAAGAAACGTATTGGCCCTGGATTTGTTTATGTTTTTGTCCAAGAAAGAATGGAAAGCAGTCTCCATGCCTCCTGCTTAAAAACCACATGACTGGCCATGACATTCTTAGGAACATCTGAGTACTAGGTGTTTTCCAAACAAAGATTTTTAGTGAAGCAGTATTTAGTTGTATGAAATAAAACATGAAAAACTGGCCGTGCAAAAATTTGGTCATTTTGCTGATTTGAATGCATGTAACTGCTCAGTACTAATTACTTACCAAATTTAAGGTGGCCAGTTGGTAATTAAGGTGAACAAAACATGCAAACTGTGCTTCTCTTTGAGTGGTGTATTTAGCATAGGCCTGCTGGATGGAAGTGCAGGCTTGGTCCCAGAGCCGCTGGCACCTGGGGACCAAATGTTGGGCCAACAGTGCATAAACCTCGGGTTCTTGGTGGTCAAGGAGGCTGGAAACCGTATCATACCTCAAATGCACTGAGCCCAGTGGCTGATGACATCTGGAGGTTACGGGAAAGCTCAGCCCATATGAGGTAGCGGGCCCAAGGGTCCTGCCAATCTGCTACAAAGCATCTTAAGAAGCGCTTCAGCTGTTGATTGGTCTGCTCCGTAACCTGACGACAGACTACACGAGGAGTCGATCAGATAGCAGAAGGCCTTCCAGAACTTGGCTGTGAACTGGGGCCCTCTGTCTGTGGGGAACCTATGCAAACAAACTACATGCTCTAATACTGCAGTTGTGTCCAGCAACGGCCACTAGGTGCACAGCCTTAGAGAAACGATACACAATGGTTAAGATGACACTTTTCCCTCTGGTAGACCTGTGATGAAGTCCAGCACGATGTGCGACAGTCCAGAGGTGCCACAGGGGAGGCTGCAGTTCCCCTGCTGCTGGCTGGTCAGATGTCTTCGCTCTGGCACACATGGCGCAAGCCTGGACAAATTGTTTAACATCTTCAGCCATGGCAGGGCACCAAAATGCCCTCTGAATGAAAAGGAGAGTTGTCAATTCCCTGGATGCCTGGAGATGACGGAATAGTGACCCCACTGAAGGACTTTTGGCCAAAGGGTGGTTGGGACCTGTCGCCGTCCAGATGGTGTCTCTGCTGGAGGAGGCTTCAAGGCATCCACCTAGTGGATCTGATCCTCCAGCTCCCATCTTAAAGACGAGATGATGATTCTAAGTGGCAAGACAGGCGCAGGATCCATCAGGATCTGCTGATCAACCCTTGGATGGTATGACAGATGGAAATTAAATTTGTCAAAACAAAAGGCCCAACACCTGTTGAGGATTTATCTGCTTCAAGTGTTGTATGGTAAGCAGTTTTTGATGGTCCGTGCAGACTGTTCCAGAGGCCACTTGATGCCCAACAGCTCACTGTCCCCTACCCCATACCGCTGTTGAGTAGGTTTAATTTTCTGTAGAAGAAACTATGCAGTTTCTGGTCTGGACCTCGCTGGAAAAGACAGCACCCATGCCCATATCGGAGACATCCACCTCCACAACAAAAGCCTTAACACCATTTAAATGGAGAAGGATTGGAGGTGAAGAGTAGGCAAATTAAATTTGTCCAAAAAAAGGCCCAACACCTGTTGAGGATTATTCCATTTAAATGTAGAAGGATTGGAGGTGAAGAGTAGGCACAAGCAATGGAAGGCTTCAGTGGCTTGGGAAAACTGGGTCCAGGAAAGTTTAGTGAGAGTGGTTAGAGGTGCCGCAACTGAACTGAAGCCCCAGATATACCACCGATAGGAGTTTGCAAACCCCAGAAAGCGCTGGAAGTGCTTTAGCATTTTGGGTAGGGGCCAATTACGCACAGCATCCAGCTTCTAGGGGTCCATGGCCACACCCTTAGGTGTCATCACAAAACCCAGGAATGTGCTGGTGGAAAGCGCATTTTTTCAACTTACAGTATAGTTGGTGGGCCAGCAACGTCTAAAGAACTGCCGTCACATGCTGAACATGTTCTTCTGGGATCCTGGTATATTTTAAGACTTCATCAAGATAGACGAATCGGCGGTATTAGTAAGCCGACACGTGCCCATTCTTTACCAATATGCGACTCATCACTTGGTAGTCAACATAGGGGCGAAAACCACCATCTTTTTTCCTCACAAAGAAGAAGCCAGTGGTCGCCGGGGAAGTGGAGATGGTCCCCTGGCGAAGCCCTTTGCTGATGTAATCTTCCACAGCCAGTTGTTAATTTTTGGACAAGGAATATAAGCGGCCGCGGTAAGGTACCGTGCCCAGCAACAGGTCTATGGCCAGGTCATATGGCCGATGTGGGGGGGGAGCTGCACCGCATGTAGTTTACTAAAAACCTTAGCCCCTGAGCATGTCCCAGCTATCGCCTGGAGATGTAGCTCCTGACAGGTCGAGCCCCATTGAATGATACAGTGTGCAGATGCGGGGGCACTGAGTGACAGGTGGGTTAGTACGAGAAGCTGGCCTTGGGCGAGAGCTCATCCGCTGATCAATGTGGAGGCAGGCCCTCCACAGTGTCAGGAAGCTCCCGCCCAGCAAGCTCGTCCTTTATACATGAGCCAACATCTCATAAAACGGCCCAGGTCGTCTGCACCGCTAGGATCCTAAACTCTGCCACACAGTGGCTCACGGGTCACTCGTCCTGGCGTGGGTGATACAATTTGGAGTTGGTCTCTACCTCGCTATCCAGGTGTTGAAACATGGCCCTGAGTTGGCAGGTGAATTTGGGATAGGAATGGGCCATGTCCATTTCCACCCTCAGTGCTGCAGTGGCCCATTTAGCTGCCTGCCCAGTGAGAAGGGAGATGAAATGTGTGATGCAGCTCCGTTTCGTAGTGTACCTGGATGGTTGAAACTCAATGATCATGTTAATCTTTGTCAGGAACACATCACCGAGGGAAGAGGGAAGAACAGGCCGCAGCTTGTGGCACCTGACGCTCAGCAGAAAGATTATGATAGGCCTTTTTGAGAATGACGACTTACTGGCTAAGCTCAGCCCGAGGTGCAAAGGACTTGTGAAGAGCCTGCCTTAAAGCCGCTATGTCCTGATTCAGCCAATCAATCATCACCACTTGCTGTGTCACGGTGTCGCACAATGGGTTTACGTAAGGCTCAGTAGTTCTGTCAAAGAACAAAGAGACCGCTTGAAACACCCATGTAGCGTGGAGGATAAACCCAGTTGTGCAGTCACATGGGAGAGTAGGTAATCCACTAACTTTGATCTGAGAACACTCTCACAGAGGAGTTAAGATTCCCACCAGAACCTGTCTTCTCATTCACACAGAGAAAAAGGTATGTACATGAGTACTCACAATCCTGAAGTTGAACTGGCAAGTGGGTGTTGAGACTCAATGACTTGTTTATCTCTATTCCTTGGCTTATACAGTGGTCTGCAAAAGTGTTTACCTTCCTTGGCATTTTTCATGCTTTGTTGCCTCACATCCTGGAATTAAAATGGATTGTTTGTGTCACGGTTTAGCTCCGTCCCATGAGGAATGAATAGAAGGATGAGCAGGCGCAGATCTCCTTGGAGGTTTATTTACAACACGCAACACGATACACAGGAACAAAAACATAGGCACGAGGGCCGAACGAAAACTGAAGAGAAGGGGAGAACAAGAAGGACGGAACCAAGGGAAGTGAAGAAGATGAGAGAGGTGGCTAGACATGGAAAGATGTATGTCTTCACAACGAACAGGCACTACTCTTTATGCTGGGAACAGAGGTGAGGAGAACAAGACACAGGTGAGAGACACTTAGGTGATTATCAAGTTCAGGTGGAGGATGATCAGGTAGACAGGTAAACAGACAGGCGGTAAAAGGTCCAATGGCGATCCCTGGTGGTTGGTAGTGGGAACTGTGACAGTACCCCCTGCACTAGGCGCAACTCCGGGGTGCCAACAAAAGTCCCAGCCCCTAAACTCCCAGCCCCTAAACCAGCAAGGAAAGGGGGGGAGACATGGGAGCAACCAGGAACCCCGACCAAGGCGGACGAGGAGGAGGAGCAGGCAGGAATCGGTTCACTGCGATCGAGGCCGGTATGGAAACCAGTGCTGGTGAGGCTGAGACCGGTGCGGAAACCGGCGCTGGTGAGGCTGAGGCTTGTGTGGAAACCGGCGGCTGCAGGACGGTCTGGAATGGCCGCTGGACAGCCTGGTGGCGCTAGGATGGCTGCTGGACGGCCTGGTGGTGCTGGGACGGCCACTGGACAGCCTGGTGGCGCTGGGACGGTCGCTGGATGACCTGGAGGCATTGGGACGGCCACTGGATGGCCTGGTGGTGCTGGGACGGCCTGCTGGATGGCCTGTTGGCGCTGGGGCAGCTGCTGGAGGCCGGATGGTCTGTCCAGAGACAGGCACTGGAGCTGGCATTGAAGAGTACAGTATGGGACCCGGCACTGAGCTTGGAATTAAGGCGCACAGTGCAAGAACAGGCGCTGGACTTGGCGTTAAGGCACGCAGTGTGGGAACTGGCGCTGAGCTTGGCGTTGAGGCGCGCGGTGCGGGAACCGGCGCCTAGCTAGGCGTTGAGGTGCGCAGGGCGGAAACTGGCGCTGAGCTTGGTGTTGAGGCGCGCAGTGCGGAAACTGGCGCTGAGCTTGGCGTTGAGGCGCGCGGTGCGGAAACCGGCGCTGAGCTTGGCGTTGAGGCGCGCAGTGCAGGAACTGGCGCGGAGCTTGGTGTTGAGGCGCACGGTGCGGGAACCGGCGCTGAACTTGGCGTTGAGGCGCGCAGTGCGGGAACCGCCGCTGAGCGTGGCGTTGAGACACGTAGTGCGGGAACTGGCACGGAGCTTGGTGTTGAGGCGCACGGTGCGGGAAC
>JBBPCY010108908.1:0-19255 GCA_037974405.1 Brachyalestes nurse | reverse complement strand
GTAATATTAAGATCAGTCGTAAGATCATTTTTACGAACTTCTTAGGCTTACGATGCTTTTGGGAAACGCAGCCCTGGCCAGTGAGCTCTTGTGAAATATGATGTTCAGCTCCTTCAAAATGAGAACAAGTTGCTGCAGAGCACTCACCAATCCCTGGTTAATGAAATACTCCGCAAAGTAAACCAGAGCCAGAGGAATAATGAACCTCAACAAATCCTGAAATAATAGACAGGAATTTATCACATACATGGCAGGTGAAGCTTAAACACAGACATTCAGTAAGTAAACAAACCACAATGTAAACACAGAGCTCACTACCAGAACCTGAAGCTTATAGAGGTCAAAGCTCAAGTCAGCCTAAGACTCACAGTCTGACTGCAACTTATGAAAATAACACTGAAAACCACACACTACAACTGCACTGACTTAAAAGGCCGTGGAATATATACCATTAGGATATTTGACATTTTCATGATACATGATTATGCACTACAATAGTTCAAACAGCACTACAAAATAATTTATTTAATTAGAAATAAGAGGAGGAATAAGAGGAGTAATCGTTCCTCTTATTTTAAACAGAAAAAAATAATTTAATACATAATGATGGCAAGACATGCTGACAACCAATGAGCTATTAGTTACTACAAAGTGACTATATATCTGTTTTGTACAGGTTTTCTGGCTTTTTAAGTGCAGTTGTTAAGTGTAGTAGAAGTATTGATGCTGACACAGTAACAACAATGTATCATACTGCCCGCCCCAGCTGACTCCTTCCTGCAGTTCTATTAGTCTAAAATTCAAAACACAAATGCACAAACATGCAAACGTGGCCAGAGACATAGACAAACAAACACACACGTGCACACACAGCTCACTTTCAGGATGCATAGTTTGTCTAAGAAGGTCAGGGGTCCAGTCTGTCGGTCCTCTGTTCGGAGAAAGAAAGCATGGCCAGCACAGTTATCTAAATAAGTTATCATACTAATCAATAAGGTAAACAAGGTTTAATACATGTTAAATATGCACAAATTAGTATGATGTGGTATGTAAACACTGTTAAGGTTTCAGAATGTACAATTCACATGGAAATTACGTCGCAAAAACATCCTGTTTTGAATTCACTGTTTATGTGGTGTCACAAAAACCAACTGTTTTACGTCTTTACATGTATCCACTTTAACATCCTATACTAGTTTAGTCTCATCCACTCACACTGAAAATATTAGTGTTTCATCCCAAACTTGCCTTTAGAAAGAGGCATATTATATGGAAATAAGAACATTTAATAAGTGCCATTGTTGCGCAAATGATCCTTTCTTTCCTCTAAGTGTCACATTTGGTCAACAGCGTTAGTTGCAGAATATAGTTATCATTATGAACTATACGTAATATGAGAAGGTAGACCAGTTAGAATCAGGGAAGTTTTAAGTTATATTGCAGGTACTATAATGCTAACATGAAGTTGTTTGTAAATCAATAAGGATCGCTGCAAGCTCACACTTCAAACATCAAAACACTTAGGGGCCTATTTAAATGTTGCAAGCCTTGATGAAGTCACTGCTGCAACAGCCAAGCTAAAGATAATGATTTACAATTATTATTATGCAGCTCAAAAAGGTGGGTTACACTGCAATACCTTTTCTCTTCTCACCTCGAACATCCTCTTCATTATTATCGTCCTCTATTAAGGGCCGTCTTTCTTGAGAGCCTTCCTGACACGCTTCTCTGGACCTCCACTGATGGAACGAGGGAGGGAAGTCCAGAAGGAAGAAATAGCTGAAAGACAAAAAAATTTGAAAAAGCAAGCTTCCAAAAGGAGTTTAGTAACGAGAAGACAGGGTTACCTAGTATATGTGTGTTAAATTAGCCTAGCAGGCCCATTCAGCAGCAAACTAACAGTATGGCTGGAAATGGTTTGAGGAGATTTGCTCTGACCTGACCAGCATCACAGCAGGGACAAGCAGCATGATCAGCAGAGTAACCCGGGGTGACAGACCGGCCTGTGTGAGGGCGGAGTACAGAAAAGCCCCGGCGACCCCTGCAGCACCTGTACCCGATCCCCATCCACTCAACACATTGCTTAGGGAGAGAGAATAAAGGGTAAGAACATACTGACACGCATGATTATTAGTGCACTTCTACAAGCACAGACCACTTCTATGAGCACATTAATAAAATGAGACTAATAAAAATGATTTTACCCTGATAGGTTAGACGGCACTGGCATTCTAACATGTAATAGCATATTTGATAACAGTTTTATAAATAGAAAATACAATTCATATTTACTATATGTACTAAATATCTATGTATTCTAAATGTAATACTGTATACCCCGTTGCTACCCTGTATCTGTATATTGGTTGTTTGTTTTTTTCTCCCTTTTTTATAATACCAGCGGCTGATTTTTTTTAATTTATTTAAGTTAAGTTTTTGAAGATAGGTTTCGTTCTGACAGTGCCAGCTGTGACACTTATTTTACCCGTTGTGTGTGTATAGGTTTCAGTCTGACACCTAAACAGATATCTTGCGGCACTTTACACAAGTAAAGGAGAGGATCTGTTCACAGTGCTGTGGGCTAGGTAGAGTCAGAGGAGACGTACTTGCTGAAATATACGGTGAGGGAGAGGAAGGAGAGTTCCCCGAGTCCTGCACTCACACTGGCAAAGATGACACCTTCAAACACAAGAATTGCATTTAAAAGTAAGAAAACTACAATATCCACACACAGACACATGCGCGTACACACACACACACAAATTACCTAAGATGCTCATCCACACCACTGAAGAAAATGACACCACCAAGAAGCTAACTGTTGCTGTGGCAACACACACTAGAACACGGAACCTGTCAATCACAAAAACAACCAAACGGAAATCAAGCTTTTAGTTCTTTAATGCACACTGAAAGAGTGAACTAGATGAAGTGCTGTTGCTGCATATCACGAACTATAACAGAGTTTGGGGCTCGTTGATTTATTAATGTTTTTGACCTTCCATAATTTTTCGCTAAAATCTGCATTTCCACCTTCTAGCTAGGACACCCCCCCGCCACCTCCCCTCTGTGTGATACCACTAATACTGGAAAAGGCAAGCATGTGCTTCCTCTGAGTTACATGAAGCCAATAATGCAACGTCATTGGGCAGCTTAGTGTGAGGAGAATGCTGAGTTCCAGTTCTGATATATGGCTAACATATGACTGTGCTGATCAACATCATGCTGAGTAGAGGGGGGGGGGGCATCCTACCCAGCAACAGAGCGAGAATCCAGTTGTTGTCTCTTGGACTCTGCAGCACCATCGGGAATCAAATTCCCGATCACAGGGCCAACTCGTAAAGAGTTGCGTCACTAATGGATTTTTTGAGCAGCTAAATCTATACTCCAAGTCCATTAATGCAACTGATTGTTGGCCATTACCCATAAGGTATTTTGTGTATGTAAAATGGTGCTGTCAGCTTGATCAGTAGAGTTGGTATGATGTCAGCCAGAAGAACAACCTGAGGACAGAGAAAATATAAGATTATAGTGCAATTAGCACACAGTCACTGCTATCGGAAGAATTTTTAAACTGCATTAGTGTTTCCCACACATATTTCATACAGGATTTACTATCTCCACCAAATATGTAGACAGCCACTTGAGCAGTCGATTTTTGTATAAATAAACATTTTGCAAACATTAGACGTTTCAACATTTCTCACACTACAAACTGACAAGACAATACACTTAACGACAACACCACCAATAATAATAATGAAAATACAGATAATAATAATCATTATTGTATGAAATGTATTATCTTGTAGTCTGTCTTTTTATTACACTC
Source organism: Brachyalestes nurse (assembly GCA_037974405.1). Taxonomy (NCBI): domain Eukaryota; kingdom Metazoa; phylum Chordata; class Actinopteri; order Characiformes; family Alestidae; genus Brachyalestes; species Brachyalestes nurse. Next base: position 15,423 of record JBBPCY010108908.1, on the reverse strand, counting down.
AGTAACAATATAATAATACTACATTATTATTGTTATTATTTTTACAGCAAACCAGACATGACTTATTTGAATTAGACAAAAAGAATAAATAAATGAGTTTGGATATCTATATAGATTTTAATAGACTCCACACCCATTGCTCTACAAATTTTGTGCCTGATTTTTTCACACCACTTAAAAAGTTTGATGTGCTCTACATTATGTGAACATTCCTGATGAAAGAACTAACATAAACGGTCCAAAATGTTCTCACCTTAACATACATCGTAGTTACGTTTTTAAAAAAGAAAACATAAAAAAAAAAACGATAATTAAAGACAGTGTGTTCTTATGACAATAAACACAAGACAGATCTAAATGTTAGTGCATGTTTAAAAAAAGGCTTACTGCTGTAGACACAGGATTGCAGTCATAGCGGCTACTGTTGCTGCTGTTTCCACCGTCTGACTGAAACTGCAGTATCCCGGGAGCTGGGGTCTACAAATCCATAACAGGGAACAGAGGTAACAAAGTCAGCCCCAACCGACTATACCTCCTGAACAGAGAATGACCATCTAATTCCATATATTTTGCCACTTGTGAATCAAATAATTCCTATATTATTAATGACATTTTTTTGAACAATGTATTCTACATAAATGAAACATTAGAAACTAAAGACAGCTGTTCCAGTTCATGAATTCAGCATCTGTAGGGTGCACCAATTACAGATGACGGCTTTTAATCCGAATAATTTCCATAAAAAGCATCACCAATAGAATGGGACACTCCAGACACATGCCTAAGGTCACTATGCTGAGTTGGAGTGGTGTTTGTACCTGACCTTACTAATGCTCCTGCAGCTGAATGTAATTAAATCATAACAGCAACAAAAAAAAAGCCTTCTCAAAAGACTAAAGTGTTACCACACCAAACTCTGAATTTAATTCCTTTCATTCTAGGAAAAAAACACTGAAAATGAGTAACACACAGTACTAGGGGAGGTACACTTACAGGCACTGTGGCGTTATGAGATTCCTGCTGTTTTAAAATGTCATGAGCAGCACTAAGCATGACCACATAGGCAAAGTTATTGCACAGACCAAGAAACCTATATCGAGACAAAAAGAGAGACAGACTGTTAAACTATGTGTATGTTCCTGTTCATTTGTTCCACTCTTTTGACACACTTAAGGAACAAAGATAATCAAGCAACTGTCAGCTCACTAAGACGGCTCACAGCACTCTAGACCAGTTTAAGTCATTTGACAAGAACACCACACTCACCCAAACCCAAGCTGGTTCCTGAAACGCCGGGAGCGGCCTGAGGACAAACAGAAGACAATGTGATAGTGCACACAAGCACATACAACAGCTTCGCCAATGTTAAGCATTCAAGTGGTCAGAATTACAGATTTACAATAATTTATCCTAACTACGGTTATTGTTAGGGATGGGTATCGAGAACCAGATCCTTACTGGTCAATACTGAGATATGGTTATGCTCCTGGACAATCTGTGTTTATGCAAAATTAATGCAGTTTCAAATGGTTGATGCTCTGCACATCAACACCAAACAATCATCCGGCAGACATTTGTGGGAATCACTCCTTCCACATTATACAGACAGGAAACTCAGGGAAGAATTTAGTTCAGTATTTTTTTTTTTAACCAAAAGTAATAAAAACTCATACTTATACTAATCAATACTCCTATTGATATTCTCCATAAGTTTGTCCAAAAAATAAAGAAAAATATGTGAAACAATTCCAGAGTCATTGTATTATTTCTTTTATGGGGGAAAAACAGCTAAACTGTACAAACAAATACTAGTCTCAGTATCAGTAAATTCCTAACCATACTGATGCCTTGTTATTGTATAGTTAATCATGATTTTATACCATAAACTGCTATGTTGCAATTTATGGAATTTATGGCAACCAAAACTTTCGCAAAAATAATTATACAAAAAGCATTAATGTTTAGGTTTCGTCCTGTCACTTTGTTTCTGGATAACTTGAACAATGTACATAAAAATAAAAAAACACCTAGAAAAGGTGTACAAAAATGCCCTGTGCTACACTATATGGACAAAGAAAGTGGGACACGCCTGTTTTTCAGGGTTTGGGCTAGGCCAGTGAACAGCAATTTTAATGCTTTAGCATGCCAAGACATTTTAGACAACGCGATGCTTCCAACTTTGTGGACAGTTTGGGGAAAATGGCCTTTTCTATTCCAGCATGACAGTTCCCCAGCGCACAGAGCAAGGTCCATAAAGACATGGTTGGATTAGTTTGAGGGGGAAGAACTTGACTAGCCCGTTTAGAGCCCTGACCTCAACTTCATCCAACACCTTTGGGATGAAAATCGGCACAAATTCCCACAAAAACACCCCAAAATCTTGTGGAAAGCCTTCCGAGAAAAGCTGTTATAGCTAAAAATGGGGGACATACAACATATTAACGTCTATGTATTTGAATGTAATGTCCCTGTTGGTGGAATGGCCAGGTGTCTCAATACGTTTGTCCACATGAACAGCCAGCATACTACAAGAAATGTGGATACGACAGACCACGACAGGATTATCAACACTAATGAGAATTTACCTATGCTGTAATTTTGGAGTCTTTGACTTACCTTCAGGATCAGCATTAACACTGTGTGAGGGATCCATCCTGAACTGAAACTACAGAAACAAATCACAGACACACCCAGCTATGAGCTTGGAATAGTGCTGCTTTCCACAAACTTAATATCTGCTCCATTAGGACACTTCATGCATAAGCAAATAAGATAAGTTTTGGCTTTAATATTTTCGTTACAAGGCGAGTTTCTCTTCCTCTTGTTTTTAAAGTCAGCAGTCAGAGGATAGTCCAAAACACGCGCAACTAAGAAATCCCTCCCCTTCTGCACAGCATCACATAAACAGTTCCGTAATCGTGGTAATTAGAATCAGAATCTGAAAACTTTATTTATCCTGGAAGAAATTGCTATTGCTGTGACGGCAAAGACACACACAGACACAGAGACAAGAACAATATAAAATATAAAGTCTAATATAAATCCAATTTTAAAAAAATCTGCTGAAAATATTCAGTATTAAATACACTGATGTATACACAGAAGCTGGGTATAAATACTATGGATAAGTTACTTACAGTTATGTGAATTATTAACGACACAGATGGTTAGTGCACCCACTTCTGTAGCAGACATGCTGCTGTTCTGTTACAATACAGACAACCTGTTAAATGAGCACTGCTTGGCCATGAATTATGATCGTTTGGCATTCATATTAAATTACATTGACAAACAAATACCACTTTCTAAGATATAAGATTTTCTGGCTGAGTGAATGATGAGAGTAGAATAGACACTATGTGGACAAAAGTGTTGGGTCACCGCACCATGACACCGAAGTGGACACTGCATTCAAATTCATGGCCTTTAATTTGGAGTTGGTTCCCCTTTACAGCTATAACAGCTTCCACTCATCTTGGAAGTCTTTCCACAAGATTTTGGAGAGTTTCTGTGGGGAATTTGTTAATTTTGTAGAGCATTTATGAGGTCAGGCACTGGTGATGGAAGAGAAGGTCTGGCTCACAGTCGCCGTTCCAGTTCAACCAAAGGTGTTGAATGCACTATGAAACACAATGTACTTAAAATGTGCTCTAATGTGCTCTGTACTTAAAATAAACTCTACCATAATTTACCCCTGAAAATGTGCCAAACCTCTTAATTTGAATTAAGTGGCCATTAATTTGTAAACCAATCCCTTAATTTTATCTTAAAAGTGGATTTAAAGGATGAGTGTGAAACCCCTTAATACTAAACCAGTCATAAATACAGGAGTTTCGGTTATTTAAGGGGCAAATTTTAAAAAGGGAAAAATTAAGTTGTTTTACCCCTTAATCAGCCTTAATCTGTGCACTTTTCCCCTTAATTTTCCTTATTTTCCTGTAAATTAAAGGAAAATTTAAGGTAATTACAAAGGGTAAAAATAAGGGGTTTGGTTTCATAGTGATGGGGTTGAGGTCAGGTGCAATCTATGTGACTTAACAGTTATGTTTAGTCAAGACCGAAGAACTTAATTTCTGCATTCTGCGACACGTGCTGCTCTCTACGCGAAATGAATTATTTTGAAAAGTGAGGAGACAGGTCTGGTATAATGGTTCCAGCATGGTAATAGGAGTGCGTTATTGCATGCAGTTGCATAGTTATATTCACATGGTAAGACTATTGCACATAAGATATTGCACAAAATGAAATGATTCAGCACCCATTTAGAAAAAAAAACGCATGATTAAAGATTATTTATGTATTTTGTTCAATAATAATATATACACTGTACATTTAAATATCATAAGCCAGACCCCAGCATGTTTTATTACATATTTACCTTTTTTGTAACACAGACATTGCTGTATGTAAAGATTTAGGGTTGTACAAGCAGATCAGTAGTACAGAATGAAATAAAAATAAATGTAATGAAAAAAGCTGTAGATTATATTGTAATAAGATAAATATTAGCATTTAGTCATTTCACAGATCAAACAGTTGTGTTGTACTATATTGCACAAATCTGATTCAAAACAGAATACTGATTAAAAACTCAAAAATCCTACAGAACGGGAAGGAATTATACAGTCTACAGGTACAGCTGCGTCCCAAACTGCATACTACCATACTATCTTGAAAAAAAAAATGTGTGTGCGTAGTTTTTACAACTACTGAGTAATTCAAATCTGTTTTTGTTATCTGAATTATTTATGCTTGAACAACTAAACACAAATTTACTTACACTTACAGTAGTATAATGTAAACCTCCTGTGCTGTTGTTCACATGATGTTCTGTCAGGGAATAATTTATATATACAGTATATGGGTGGTGTTGTGGCCTAGTTGGTTGGATATTTGCCTCTAGACCAAGAGGTCATGGGTTTGAAGCAATGAATTTGCATTGCTAAAATGTCCTATTTGTTAAATTAAGATTCTTTCATAGTTCATTTTGGTTATCAGAACAGATTGCACTTCCTCACGGTGCCTGTACTGAATGGTGCTCTAGAAGAGGATATACAGTAATCCCCCGGGACTCCTGGATTCAGTTACACGTGGGAACCGAACTCATCGTTTTTTGTGGAAATCCCCACAATAACACGGAAACTGCAAATATCCTACGCCTTTTCTTGCTTTTTTGTGGCAATAGATATATTTTTTCTGGATGTTTTCACACAAGGGGAGCTGTTCATCTTTGTCCCCCAACCTTCCGAGTTGCATATATCAGTGGGGAAAACACTCAGACACTTCAAACTGGTAGATCTCCAGATCTTTCCAACTAACCCTCATGTTTGTATGTTTAGCCCGAGTAGATCAGGTTTTATTCTCCGAAAACCGGGTGTCCCAATACTGATTTTAACATGCTACTCCCACGGCCCTCCAGCCAATCAGAAAGTACTGAAGAAGCTCATTAGCTAGGGCAGGTGTTGCATAATATGGATGGGTTCTGGTTTGTTTTGCAGTTTCAAGAGGTCTCCATAAAACCTAAAATGAGATGCCATGTCTATCAGTGGGTATCTAGTCCAGGGTATCTCTACACTAAAGACCTGGAATTTGTATTTGACAGCTGCTGTTCCCTGTTTTTTTTTTTTTTTTAATTCTTTGGAAAAATGAAATAGTTTAAAAGAAATACTAATATATCTGAAGACTATTGTTTAGGAATTCACTGATTTTTATAGAGTAACTCAGACTAAATTCTAGGACAACCCAGGTGGCAGCCCTAGCTGTGGTGGATCATAAGTGGTGTTCAGGCGAACCTAATTCCCTTTTTAACAAATCAAGGGCAGTTGCAGGAAGGGGCATATAAACTATTCAAACTGATATTTGAACCATTCCTGCAGCTGTTAAATTGTGAAAAAAACAACAACAAAAAACAACAAAAGAAAACAGTAGACCTTCACTTAAGTGCACATTTGCACTTAATGCACTTATTGATTTTTGCAAGGGTAAAGATTCGGGGATAATACAAACTTCTTTCAGACTTACAGTCTTTTCTAATCACATTAACTAACGGAACTACTCAATTTGAACAGTAGGTAGCCTGTTTTCCTCACAAGAAGACACTGATAGGAAATAAATGTCACACATGAAAAGGAAATCAAACAGTTTACAAAATCAAAGATTTATTTCCTTTTCAAAGTTTGCCTTTGTAGAAATATAAAAATAAAAAATATTAAATATTTCATATAAAAGTGCTACTTTAACCATAAACTAAGACAACAGATGAGACTAATGACAGTATGCAAAAGACTCAGAATCATACAAAATAACATAAGGCCTCAAATGCTGACCCTTTTCCAGGTATAAGAAGAGAAATATAGGTATTTACATTGTGTGTGCACCAGATCAGCAACTCTGAATCAGATGACAGAGAGATAAAAAAAACTGACTATGATAAGGGGTCACAATAATGGCATCTGTTTCTACACTTGTGTGTACAAGGCAAGAATAAAATAAAAAGCATGTCCAATATTAGTGAATGCAGGACTGTGTATGGAGGCCAAAGAAAGTGTCTTTTTGATGTACTCTGTTGACTGGTCTCATCTTAGAAATGAGTAATAAGCGCATTTTTCAAGTTCCAAGTTGGATTAGGCCTACATGCATTGCTCAGTCACACCAAAAGAAATAGAAATGTGTTTGCAACAACAGAAAATATAACTGCTGAAAACGTGGCAGAAAAACATTTAAAAAAACAACAAAACCTGTAAATTCCCCTGTGGAAAGTTTCCCGTTACCCACACTGATCCTCTTCTCCGTCTCTCTATTTGAACTTGATCTCAAAGCAGAAGCAGTTGACGGAGTCACACTCTGGGGGCTGGCAGGTACATGTACAGTCCCACGTGATACACTACATCATAAATGGTAAAATAATGAATATGCAGAAAAAAGGGGAAAAAGAATGGTGTAGATTAGACATTTTATTGCTCTGATAGAAAGACAAAGTTTAATACTGTCAATGTCAACCACTCAACCAATCACCAACAATAAAATGGAAGTAGAACTTAAAAAATGGAAAAATAAAAGTATGTACATTACCGGACAGAACACCCCAGTGTTTCAAGCTTTTCTTAATTGAAATTCAAACAAGTTCAAATCCAATGAAAATCATGAAATGGTAAAAAGTACAGTGCTAAACAGCGAGAGGTTTAAAAATGGTCAGGTTACCCAGAAGAGGGAAATAATTCCGTAGCGCCATGCAGTACCCTGTGGTATGTGCCTAGTTGGTCACGTTCATCCTACAGCAAGATAGTGACCCAAATATAAATCCAGGCTCTGCCAGAACTACCTTAGAAAAAGAACAAGCTGGAAAACATGGAGTAGCCAGAAGTATCCAGACTTAAACCCCATCTAGCTGCTTTAGGATGAACTGGACAGAAGAGTGAAAGCAAAGCAACCTATAAGTGCCGCACACTTATGGGAACTTCTGCAATATAGTTGGGAAGAATTTTCTGCAGAATGAACAATGAGACATTGAACCGCTTGAATTTTAATAAATAAAAAAAATGGTGGGGATGGTTACAAGCACAAAGGATTGTAGCATTACCAGGGATTGAACTTGCACTGTATTGATAAGGCCAGGGTTGTATATTGTTGTATATCACAGTCTAGGTTTTGGAACAAGCATCCTGACTGGCTCATGGCAGACTGACAGGACTTTTTACTGTTGATGTAAAAAAATCTAAGCTCTTACATTTGAAGAAGGGCAGGAGTAATCAAGGCAAGAGTGCAGCGATGGAGGACGGCAGTCACATGACTGAGCACACATGTGACAGTACTCAAGAGGTGAAACACTTGGGCAGCAGTTTGTACACTGAGGATCACACTGGCTCTGCAAAGGGAGATCATCAAGTCAGTTCACCAAAAAAGGAGCTACATATTACACATACAAGCGTAAATACAGTAATCCCCTGCTTTTCATGGGGGTCACGTTCCAAAAGCACCCGTGTATAGTGAAAAAACATGCTGTTGTGTTTTGGTTAAAAAAAAAGAAGCCTAAAATGCCTATTTTTATAGTGTAAACCCTAAATATGCCCCCAAATAATTTAATTTTAAACTCAGTTTAATGCATTACCTCTAAAGAAAATGTAAAGATAAACCCGTATTCGCCTCTTTTAATTTATATTTCTTTATAACCCCTGATCTACTTGCGCTAAAAATACAAATGAGGGCTTGTTGGAAAGGTCTCCTGGAGATCAATTGAACTGTGGATTGTGAAGTGTCTGAGTGCTTTCCCCACCGAGATATGCAACTCGGAATGATGCAGGACAAAAGTATTGGGACACTGCAGCGAGGTGAGCGTTTTTTGGGGAATAACCCCTGATCTACTCGGACTAAAAATACAAACGAGGTCTTGTTGGAAAGGCCTCCTGGAGATCAATCGAACTGTGGAGTTTGAAGTGTCTGAGTGCTTGCACCACGGAGAAATCACTCTTGGAGTGCGGGGGCTCAACCCTGGTGTGGAATTCGAAAAAAGTGCTTCCAAGTCCCCTTGTGTGAAAACATCCAGAAAAAAATATATTCATTGCCACAAAAAAACAAACAAAAAGACAGAGGATATTTGCAGTTTTCACATTATTGCGGGGATTTCCGCGTAAAAAAAGTTTGTTTCTCAAAAATAAATCCATGCCCAGTACACCAGCTAATTACTCTAGAGAATATTTCAGCCCTTTCATTGCTTTAGCCAGTACAGTTTCATATGTCTTGGAAAAGGGAACTTACCTTGAGACAGTGATGACACCACAAGACACCCGCAAGGAATATCATATAGAGTCCAACTGAGATCATGACAATGGCAGGGAGAGGCAAGGAGAGAGCCCATAAGGGAACTGCCTGAGAAGTGCAGAAATTGCCAAGTAAATTACAGAACAAGACACATAAGCAAGGTACAACATGTGAAGTGTATGAAAGTCTTTTCTAGCTGCCTGAAAAATGATCAATACTCATTTGCAAATAAGTGCACAGAGAACTGAACTAAAGTACATGTTCCAAGGTTTGTAAGACACAGAAGTCTCAGAAGTTTTAAGACTTTATATCACTCTAGTGACCTTAGGGCAATGTGCGACCAGAGCAATTTATCTGGTTGGCCATGCTTTTCTTTGCTTTTAGATTATATTAGCTGTGTGTGCTCAGTTTAATTCCTGTGTCTATAGCAGTAATACGTTAAGTTTCCAAAGTAAAGTTTCCAAAAAGGTTTTGGAAGAGTTGAACAATAATTAATATCTGCTGTGTAGTAAAACCACTTAGGCCATTTCCATGAAGATTTTCATATTTCTGTGTTTCTGTGTGAATGTGCAGCATCACATTTTTATAATTCTCCCTAGAATTCTGGGGTATTTTGTGCAGTGATTTGTATACAATACATCACTATCATATATTAGGTGTGCAAACTGTAAACTCAAATTGTATTAAAAGGACCTAAGCAAGCTCTCTCCAACGGGACTCTCAATAAGGAGACAGGGAGCTCCAGTATAGGAATTTATTTACATTCTAGTCTTTGACATTTAACGTTAGTTACTAATGCCGTCTTTGCAACTGGTCACTCCTCTGAACTTGTTTTACATCGTGAGTGCACACAGAAGAGAAGAATAGAACAAAATAGTGAGTCATTATTTCACAGCAGTAAAATATTTTGCTTTACTTTGGGTTACGGCTATTTGCTAACTTCATTAACTATTTCTGGTGCAACATGTGCAATTTCTCGGGTATCATATTGGTGCCATATTTCTGGTGCATTATTACTGTTATTGTGGTTATCTGATCTTAACGTCTGCCCATTTCTGTACGAAAAAAATCAGGAGTAGTAGTTGAGTAGTAGTATCAAAACATACTGGGGTTTAAATCTCATATTATTGGGAAATGCCATGTTATTATGCTGCTTATTAGCCAGCAGTGCCAATACATACCATCCCTGGGCATCTAGATGAGTGTCTGGCAGGTCACAGTTCGCAAATAAACAAGGAAAAAAGCGAAAAAGTAGATTATTCTGCATAAAGTTTTGCATAAAATCATCTGGTGCGACCCAACAATACAGTCCAAAACCGTCGTCCAGGCAACAAAGCGCTTCTTCTGTTAGCCCTCTGTGAGTAGACTCGGTGCTGCTGCCCCCTACAGTACACATTTGTTATTAAAGAGGCCCTCACCATTAAAGGGACCCTGTCACACATGTTACTGCTGCATTTGATTTATTTACCCTGAGGTCACTTGTGACGTTCGCGTGGCTGCATGTAACAAAACACATTCAGAACAGAAACATTTTACATGGCCATTGTTCAAGCTCTCTATATTCTTTACATAAAACACTGCTACTGTGCCTTTTAAGGCTGGTATATGTAAAAAATCATTACCACCATAACAAAAGTAACTCCTGGTAACTAACTCCAAGTACCAAAAACAGTCAGAACACAAATATTTTCCATGGCCACTGTCCAATCTCTTTTTGTTCTTTACAAATCCTCTGTATTTCTCTCTTACATCTTTGATCTTTTAATGTTTGTAGAACAATGTTGACCATGTTCTACCGCTCTGTGATAGAGCGTGTGGTGTTTTATGCAGCTGTGTGCAGAGGGGTGAAGGCAGCTGATGCATCATTGACAATCCCTCACACCCATGCACACCTCCTTGATAGACTATCAGAGCACATGCAGCAAAAGACTCATTGCCTCAAAATGCAGAATGCTGTGTTCCTGGCTGCCTTCGCTTGGTGAATGGGTTAAATGAGGAGGAAGAATTTCGTGCTGTTCACACTGTGTGCTGTGGTGTGTTCACGTATGACAGAATGGTCACTTTCACTTTCAAGAGAGGTGGAGCAAAAAGTGTGACAACTGGTCTCCCAATTACATTTTTTAAATGTATCTATCGTAATGCACCACAGCGCACAATGTGAAATTCTTTCTCCCCATTCACCAAGTGAACAGCGAGTAACACAGCACCTTGGAAATAGTGTGTGGGGACGGTACCTTAGTCAAAGCTAACTCAGTGATTCCACTGACAATCCTGGGATTCAAACCTACAACCTTCTAAACCACCAGGCCACCAGCTGCTGAAACTTCACAGTTAGAAGCTGGCATACCCACAGTTATTATAATTACACAGTGCCACCTTTAATGACAGTTTGCAGCCATATGTGGTAAATCTACCCACTATTTCTGCTTCCAGCCTCCGGGGTTTGTACATTTTTTAGTTGTGTGCTGCAATTTGAGGGACTTGGTGATGTTGAAGTGTGGAGACAGTGAAAATCACTCTAAAACCTTCACTTGATTCTGCTGTGTGGCCTTGTGTGGAAATGTGCAACCCCACGTGCAGCTTTTCTAGTAACTTGATTCTTGACCCTTGATTCTCTGACAATCCACTGCATTGGTAATTTTTTTCAACTCCTGTGCTGCTCACTTTAGATCAAACCATCAAAATAGTGTAAAATAGAGATCCACTTCCATATTTTATGGAAGGGATGGTGTACATATATCCTCTTCAAATTCACCCTCCATTCACACTTTCACAGGTAACTCACTAACCAGCCACTGTTGTCTCTGTCTTTGGGCTGGCGACATCCAAGCTGGAAAATAATAGTGTTCCGGCAACCTCCTCCGCAAATATCTTGCATTCTTGTGTTCAGTGACGTCACATTCTGTGTGCAATGGCATTAAGAGTTCAAAGGTAATGTAAAGACAATCTTCATAATCACTCAGATAGACATGGCTATATAACTGTTCAAATACTGTGACAGTAGATTTTTTGCCTTTACTAATAATAGAATACAGACATCTGAACAGTGACTTGGCATTCCATTTGTCAGCTACGCTTTTAAAGATGAACAAAAGGGTTTCACAAAGGGGCACTTTGAGCAGTGCCATATAAGAATCATTTTAGTTCCCTGGAGAACATTTTTGAACATGTGATATGTGAGAATCTCTTAAATGTCATAAAACCTTAAAGTACTGTAAAAGGTTGTTTTCTATTTGAGGATTTCTTTTATTTAAGATAAAGGCTATTTTAACTTTAAAAATACTTTTCAAACTTTCTCATCTTTTTTTGTTTACAAAGATGTGTGTGTTAACCTCTGACTTTTTTCTTTTGACGGGGTTTTTAAGGTGTGTAACTTAGCTGGCAGTAACTTGGTAAACAGCAGATGTTTCACTTTACAGGTATGAAAAACAGACGTAGACTACTTAAGCACTGATATTCGTCGCTCTGGAAGAGAGCGTTTGCTGAATGGCGTAAACATAGGCGTGAAATGATTTTAATAATAATAATAATAATAATAAATAATTTTAAATTAAGACTATCTAAAAGATTATAGTGATTAAAGATAATTTAATCTAATTTGTTTGCCTCCAGTGACTGCATCTTATACACTTTAAAGTAGCCACATGACCATGTCTACTCTGTGTTCATCAAAGATTGAAACTGAATTTACACTCATAATGATCATTTTATGATCATTTCTGCTAGACAAGAAAAATTATATCACAAAGAAGTGTATAATTTCCATAAAACTCTGAGTGTTCCTTTGAGTATTTATTTCCTGTCATTTGTCCTTGTTCTTGTTCCTAACTGGAAGGCATTGTCTTTGCAGGTCTGACTTAGGTCATGGAAACAGGTCACACAGGTTTATGTTCCAGTTAAGTCGCAGATTTCTTGCCAGGTTGAACATTCCAGACATAAGCTGGATTGCAAATGTTATGCTGGTGGACCCAGATGGGTTGCATTTCAAGAATACCATCTAATTAAAGTTGTTGTCTTCCTTTTGTCTTCCTTGACTGTACTTTGACTCTGCAGTACATGCCAAAAATTGGGGGCAATTTAGGCCAGTTAATGAGATAAAAGTATATATACACTGCCCTCCATAATTATTGGCACCCCTGGTTAAGGTGTGTTCTTTAGCTTCTAATAAATTCAGTTTTGTTCTAAATAATATAGGACCACAATGAAAATCCAACCTTTAATTTAAGTGCATTTATTCAGTGGAAATAATTCTTTTACATCAAATCATGTGTGCCACAGTTATTAGCACCCCTGATGTTAATACTGTACAGCCTCCTTCGGCCAACAAAACAGCACCTAATCTTCTCCCTTAATGTTTCACAAGATGTGAGAATACAGAAAGAGGGATCTTCCACCATTCCTCTTTACACAATCTAACAAGGTTCCCAGGGCCTCTGGAAGAGAAACAGGCCCACAGCATCACAATCCTCCCACAAACTTCACAGTGGGCATGAGGTGCGTTTCTGCATACTCATCTTTTGTGTTCCTCCAGACCCACTTAGAGTGTTCGTTGCAAAAAGCTCTATCTTGGTCTTATTTGACCAAAGCACACGGTCCCAGTTGAAGCCCCAGTACCACTTAGTGAACTCCAGACGTTTGCGTTTATGATTGTGAGTGAGAAAAGGTTTTTTTCATGCATGCCTCCAAAACATCTTGTTGGCATGTAGATGGCACCTGATGGTAGTTTTGGAGACTTTGTGACCCAAAGATGCTACCATTTGTTGCCATTCTTTAAGAGTGAGTTTTGGAGAACTTTTTATTTTTCTTACCATCCTCCTCACTGTGCGTGGAGGCAAAATAAACTTACATCCTCGTCCAGGCTTGTTTACCACTGTTCCAGTTGTTCTAAACTTCTTAATGATTCCTCTGACAGTAGATGTGGGCAGGTGCAGGCGAGTGGCTATTTTCTTGTAGCCATTGCCTGGCTTGTGAAGGTCGACACACATCTGCCTTTCTTGAATGGTGTGTTCCTTTGTCTTTCCCATGTTAAAGAGTGGATAAGAGAAATGGCCTCTATGTCACGTCATATTTATACCCCAGGGAAACAGGAAGTGATGAATTACTAATTAAATGTTCCTAGATACTCTCATCAACTACTGTAGAAATGACAGAAATACTTCAATTACATTTATTTCCTAGGAATTGTTAGGGGTGCTAATAATTGTGGAACAGGTGATTGTATAAAAAATAATTATTTCTTAGTCAGGGATTTTTTTTCCCTTAAAATTCATTTGAGTTTTTCTACAATTTTCAGTGCAAGAGAATGCTTCTGCAATAAAAGTTGAATTTATTTCAAGGCCTTTAACACATCTTAGCCAGGTGTACCAATAATTATGGAGGGCAGTGTATTACACATACAAATACCTCTAAATCCTAAACTCTTCTTATTACCAAGAAGGCATTAACATAAGAAAGAAACAGAGAACGTTTTTAGAGATGGGGATATCGCTGGCCAAAAGAGTCGGTCGTGGAAGGATATGGTCAGGCTGAAATCGGGTAAATAGAGCTGAACTATCTTAAACTTTTTCTTGTATTTTCTTCAACCCTTAGAAAATATTACCTATACTATCAGGGGAAAACAATCCGCATTTCACAAGGTTTGGGATCCCGTCGTAAGTTTCCTAGAGGAAACAGATTTGACTTATATTTTGGTGGCACCAGGGGATGAGGTGTAGGCAGACCTCCATTCCTCCCTGGACAGGATTTAGACAATTTTGAATAAATGGGTAGTTGTTACTTTAAGCTCAGATAATTCCCAACTTTGCAAAGAATTTAATTATTTTTTTGTCATCATATTGTATTTTTTTTCATGGTTAAGCCTCATTCCTATCATAATGTACTTTCTCTTAATACTTTCTCTGTTCATGCAGCATGTTGTCTCAGTTTATTTATTTTTGATCATAGATTTATTGCTTTTTTTGGGGGGGTGATATGTTTTGTAAGGGTGGGATTGATCATAGGGGTAGGCTTTGTAGGTACTCCTGTATGAGTATGTAAGAACTTTGGTACAGAGGTAATGGTTTGAAAATAAATAAAAATATTTTTGTAAAAAAAGAAGGCTAAGGTGGGAAAAGGAGGGAGAGGACAGAAACATATTCAAAGCACCAAAGCAAACAAACTCCTTAAAAGGCAGAATCCCAGCAGAGCAGCTGGGCCAGTCTCTCCATCCGCACTGTTTCTAAATGTAAAGTGTCCGTGAGCACACCACAGTGTCACAGTCTGAACAGTGTGAAATTCTTTCTCTGAATTAAACCCACTTAACCCATTTAACCCATTCACCCAGTGAAGCAGTGGGCACCCAGCAATACAGTGCCTGGGGAGAAGTATGTGGGGACAGTACCTTACTGGTGCCTCAGTTGTGCCACTGACAGTCCTGGGATTCGAACCCTTCCGATCACAAGGGCAACTGCCTGACCACCAGGCGAACAGCTGTCGCATCTTCAGCTCCTTGTTAGAGACTTGTCCTGTTGCAGTCTGCTTTAAGGCTTCCACCACCGTCCCTGTGCCCAAAAAAAACAAGGATCCCACCCAGGCCTCAGTGACTATAGACCAGAGATGGGGACTCGAGTCTGAGACTCGGACTCGAGTCGCACTTAAGTCGCACAAACAAAGACTTGAGACTTGACT
>JBBPCY010108857.1:5000-19261 GCA_037974405.1 Brachyalestes nurse | reverse complement strand
GAGAGAGAGAGAGAGAGAGAGAGAGAGAGAGAGGGAGAGAGAGAGAGAGAGAGAGAGAGAGAGAGAGAAAGAGAGAGGGAGAGAGAGAGTGAGAAAGTGAGAAAGACAGAGAGTGAGAGAGAATAAGAGAGAAAGAGTGAGACAGAGAGAGAGAGAGAGAGTGAGAGAGAAAGAGAGAGAGAGTGGTATTTTACCATTTTACCAAGTCCATTTTGTGGATCAGGGGTTAGAATATGGGCAGTCAAACACAAAACCCCACACCATCTGAACAATTTTGCCACCTGTAGGCCAATTTTTCAACCAATTTATGTCAAAGTTTTGGCCAGTTTTTTTCTTTTGGCT
This sequence comes from Brachyalestes nurse, assembly GCA_037974405.1. NCBI lineage: Eukaryota > Metazoa > Chordata > Actinopteri > Characiformes > Alestidae > Brachyalestes > Brachyalestes nurse. Next base: position 18,919 of record JBBPCY010108857.1, on the reverse strand, counting down.
GAAAACTGAAAGTGCCGTTGTTAAGTTTTAACCTTGGACATTTCAGTGAGCAGCTACATTAAGCCTGGTCCAGTTCCGACCATGAAACTACCTCAGTCTAATGTCCTTTATCAAGCGTGTTTCAGTTCTCGTCAACTGGGCTTGTTTAACCCCCTTGACAGTAGCTGTGAAAGTGCCAGAGGTCTGCTCAGGTATGAAATTGAATCCGGATCCTGAACCCTGGCCCCTCCGAGACCCCACCTGACCTGACCAGTGCTGCTAAATAACCTGAACCTCACTCAGACTCTTGAGTTGAAGTGATATTTTATGCTTCTGTGACACACTAACAGCGCATACAGATCCAAGAGAGAGAGAGAGAGAGAGGCAGTGAGAGTGTAAGAGTTAAAAAAAGTCATTCGAAATCACACCCGAACCTGACCTTGCGAGGAATGGTTCCTGCCTACAGAGGAGTGTCAGCCCACCTCTCTCCAAAGCACCTATCCAAAGGCACTCGCTTTAAACCCTTCCGATACCACCGGCACGAGCAGCCGTGCACTACGGAGCACTCATCACACTCCTTATCTGGCTCTTACGTTTGTGCGGCCTGTCTTTTTCCCCTCCCTCTCTCTCCCTGACTCTGTTTACCTGTGTATCTATCTGCGAACAGCAAGCCGAGGCCGTAGATGTGCCATGATGATGTCGAGCTCAGCAGGTTTTTTTGTGTTCAGGGGCCTGAAAAGCACCACTGATCTGCATTCAGTTTCATCTACACCTCTCTCTCTCTCTCTCTAACTCTCTCTGTGTCTCTCTCTCCCTTTCTTTTTTCCCTCTTCGTTTCCTGCCAGATGAACACATACAGACGTGTTCAATTATTCAGATTCCTGTGAAGTTTTAAGGTCTCCTTTCCCTTGTTCTTGCAGGGCTTCGTCTGTTGTGGAGGAGTCCTTTGTCCCTTTTTTCTTTTTTTTTTCATTTCACAACCTATCTGTGAAGGCAGTCTGCGATAGCAGAGCTTCTAATTTCTCAGCTGTGCCCACACCAGAATGTCAAATGTAATTTTTTGTTGCTTTCGGAAGAGCGTGAGAAAAAGAGCAGTGTCACGCAGGACAGAAATGAAGGCCGGTGAATATCCAGCAAAAAAAATAGATTTGTGTAAGTGGGCAGCTGAAGATGGCTAGTGATAATTGAAGGAGGCGGTCGAGGCGGTCAGTGGTCATATTTGGATGCAGGAAACAGGGAAACCGCCGCAAACAAAATGCAATTATACCCCGAAGCCCATTGAAATATGGCTAGTGAAGCCGTCCAAGCACTGAAATGCCATCCCCTTGAACTCTAGTATTACTATCCACTTTTTAATCTGAAGACTTCTCCTGATCTGACCCCAGTAGCATAATATTGAGTAATTTGTTTTTAGACAGATACTGACACACAATTAAGATAGGAGGTGTTCATGTTTAGTATTAAAACAAAAATACTGTGTTTTTAAAATAGGCATAATGATAATTCTGGACTGGAAGTTTTGGATATTTTGTTTTAAGTCTCTCTTTTTTAAAACAACCACTTTACAGATGGTTTAATATTGGCTGTTGGTCAATTTGGACTGATCTTTTTTGATTTGGCTAGCAGTTAAAATAGACTCAAAGCTTTTTAACCATGTTTTTCATGTTTATATTTAGATGAAACGTGAGTGGCCTAAACATCACTGAAAACACAGGCATGGCAGATATTTGATATTAGTGTTCAGTTTCCACTGTAAAATACTTCCATTGCATTGACACACTAAACAGCTTTGCTTGAGAACACGCCTCATGCTGCAGGTTATTAATAATAAGGAACTAAATTGTTAACCCAGCAATTTGCACACTGTTCACTTACTCCAAATGTAGTAGATCCGCCAAGACATGATGGGGTGATAAGGCTAAGATTGCTAGCAGCTCCAGAAGTCAATAGTCACCAAATCCTTTTATCAAACCACATCCAGCTCTTCATTTAGGTGGAGGTGGTTTAGGACAGAATACGACTTGTTGTGAGAAGTCAAACTGAACAAAACTCCACCGTGTTACTGACAGCTGGGTCTGTTTTTATAAATCACATCAGAATTCGAAGTGGATGATTGTTACAAGAAGAACTGAAGAATTTGATCAGAGACCTGGTGTTGTCTGAAATGGCTGCCAGTCGTAGTCATGTCTTGCTTCTCACTGAAGTCATACTATGTCCTAAACCACACTGACGAGTCTGCGCCACTTAAACGAAGAGCTGTTTAGGGAAAAGATTTAGGTGACTTCTACTAGCGTGTTAGCTATTTTAGCCCCAGTTCTAAATTAAAGAAGCAAAATCTGACCTTCAAACATGTTTTACCTGATCTATTGTGCCTGCAATTAGTGGAAAATTGACTCAAATTTGGGCTGCATTATTTGGGTTTATAACAGCAAAATAACTTGGAAGTGAAAAGTAGCAGATAACATATTGTCCATGAAATCCATAGTGATCTCCTGTGAAAATGAGGTATTATGTATTATAAATATTCCAAAATATGAGGAGAATAGATGGAGATATATTGCAGTATTGTCCAGTGTACTGTGTTGTAAAGGGTACAATGAAGGGTGTGTAGGAAATCCGTGGCTATCTCTCGTACACAGATGCACGGGCCTCCAGCTGGGCCTCCTGGTGCTGTTGTTTGTGTGTATGGCAGGTTGGGCTGTATCGTACTTGCTGGGTCGGGGCTAAAGTGTTTCATTTCCTCCAGTGGGAAGGGGAGCAGGAGAGGGGGCTAATACGAGGATCCAGACACACACACACACAGTCACACACACATATCAGAGATGCCTGAGAGCAGCTGCCATAGACCCCCGGAGTGTACCCAGCAGACTCCAGATCAGATCAAACCTGCCTGCCACAGCTTGCACTTAAAACGTGTGAGAAAGCACGAGAGAGCGTGCACAAATGTCTGGAGTGAGAGAGAGCGCAGTACAGTGGGTTCGAAGTGGTTTTGGATGTGTCTGTTTGTGTGTGTGTGTGTGTGTGTGTGTGTGTGTGTGTGTGTGTCAGAGATGCGGAAGATGGGGTCTTCTTAAGCCCAGTATGCTTGAAATGAGTGTGACAGGACGGACGCCGAATGCCATGCTGGTAAAGAGCCAGGCCAAGCTGTTGCCATTTACCACCATCGCCACATCTCTCTCTCTCTCTCTGTCTCTCTCTCTCTCTCTCTCTTTCTCTCTCTCTCTCTCTCTCTCTTTCTCTCTCTCTCTCTCTCTCTCTCTCTCTCTCTCTCTCTCTCTCTCTCTCTCTTTCTCTCTCTCTCTCTCTCTCTCTCTCTCTCTCTGTCTCTCTCTGACCTGTCATGCCCACTTACTATAAAGACGTTCCACCCAGACACCAATACAGCCTCGTTTTACACAGCACAAAATAACACACTCCGCTCAGACAGTGATGTAAACACTCTTGCCCACATGTTCACACACTCTCAAGCACAGAAAAATGCACACACACACTCTGTCATTCAAAAGTGTAGAGGCACTTCTCATATGAGCAATTTTTATGTGTTTTACATACAGTTACTTCAATGAATCAGCGAATCAGGACGAAGTTACTGATAATTATCAATAATATTGGGTTTTAAAACCCATATTTTTTACAGTGACATGCGGCAAATGTGAGGAAAAAACAAAAAACAAAAGAACTTTCCACAGACCAAACATAGAACTACATTTTTAGAAGGGCCCTTTTTGTGGCAAATCAAACTGATTTTTAAGAAAAGCAATTTACACATTTCTGCTTGAATAGCCTTCAGAATTTAGCCCCACCGCTCATTTAGAAAGCTTTAGAAATGTTTCAACCTGCAGTGCTTTTTGAGTGAGACATGATACTGGACAGAGATCGTTTTTACATAAATCAGTCTTAAAGGCATGACTCCCAAAACAGCCTGTCAGATGATTAACCCATATGAACCTTTGAAATGAATTTCTGGTGCACAGAAACATAAATGTTGTCAATAAATTGAAAATATATCGATAAAATAAAGAAAAGTGTAGGATAGGGGGCCTTAAAATAAACCTCTGCCACAATTCCACATTTTAAAACTGTTCTGTTATAATTTACTAAAGAGTAACTGAAGTGCAAAAAACTGTATCAGATAAGGACAGTCAGTAAGAGCTTGGATTGGGATTGCTGGGAATTGCCTGACTGGGAAATCCTAAGATCCAGTATTGTCCCACCAGAGTTCTCCATTATTCCACAGCAGTATATTCCTACCCTTTATTGAGGTAAAGGGGCAACACGGTCTATCACATTTTACTCATTCAGGTCTGAAGCATGCCACTCTCTTCAGACCAGACAGCAGGAAAAGGGACAGGGGAGAAGTTCTCCTGCGTGAAATTCTGCCACTCATTGTCTCATCCCGTCTCCAGCTGAGAAGGGAACTAATTACGTCCTCATATGTCCTCACTCACACCTCCCATTCTCTCCAACGGCTCCGCAGACTTTATAATGAGTTCTGCTCCGACTACTTTCCGAAAAAAAGGAAGCAGAGTATTCCAGAACGGAACGGAATCTCGCTTGTTCCGAGGCCGGCAGCTGTGAAAGAGGTCAAATGTAATTAGAAGTGACCTGCCAACCCTTCATCGCTGTCACGCAAATGTATAGGCCGACCCTAAACCGCGTTTACACCTTACACACCTGCTGCCCCCTTTAACACACCCTAACTCACACACACACTCACACAGTCCTGTAGTTTTTATCAAAGCTGAGGGACTATATAAAGGCCATCTGGTCTGGAGGCCTTTTAATGATTTGGGTATAAAACAACAGTGTAAAGATGCCAGTGATACAGAGCATGTGTCAGAGGATGTGAGAATTCTAGCCGAGACAGATGGGGCACACATCTGGACCGGAGGCCGTTACAGCAGCCAGAGGAGAGGATTCTGGGATAGCAACAAGCAAAGCAAAGGTTTTGGAGAAGTTTCTTCTGGTTCCGATTGGTCAGCAAGGACAGCACACCATTGTTCTGGATCATTTCATCCCTATCGTGGTCCAGATACAAACTGGATGTCCTGTTTCGTTTTTTTTTACTCAGGCCTTCTGCGTAGGATTTTTTTCCAGGGCTATTTAATTGGGTGTTTAACCTTGTGTGTCGCTGCAATCATTTTCTTGTTTCTCTGCTATAAAGCCATGACTACACGCCAACCATAATGTACAAACAGACTACAAGGTCAGTGCTGAAAAACAGCCTTAAACCCGAGTTTTTTTTACAATTTTTTGCTCTCCACCACCGCTCTCCTGGTTTTTGTTGTATATTTTTAGAGCTCAAACCTTGTTTTACTTGCCTCAGCTGATCAGCCGAGTGATTTTTCTCTCCTGACAGCTCGGTGTAGACAAACACACACCCGGAGTGGACAAAAATGAACTAGTGTCATTTTTCTGCTTTGGGGGTGGTTGGGGGGATGGGTGGAGAGAGGGGTTTGTGGGGGGGGGGGGTGGCTTTCACCTGACGTTAGACAAAATACCAACTGCTGTCTGTGTTTCTTTTTTGTCTCCGCTTTCGCTGACCTCACCTTTCTCCCGGTGAAAAAGACCGAGCGGTGCGGCCGGGTGGGGGTGGTGTTCGGTGGGGGGCCGTTGTTGGGGGGAGAGAGAGCAAGAGAGAGATTGTGTAAACAAGCGTAAACAGATGTATCTCATCGCATCATCACCCTCATAAACACACTGACAGCCAGGTCCTGCACGTGCCGATAGACGGTCAGTTATCTAGAGCGATGTTTTCAGCTCCTTGCAGGTTTGCCTGCTGATATCACTCCATTTGGTTTTATTCGAGAAGCACTTTGAATATCTGACCTTGTCCCAGAATAGCTTTTCCAGAAATTGCTCCCCTAATGAGCAAGCCGAGGTCAAGAGCAGCAGGGACATTTCCAGAGAGCTTGAGCAAGAACCACTGAGAGGAACCAAGAAAATCTCTAAGACCATGATGAAGAACCAACCGAGACTCAAAATGAGAAACTCCTTTAGAGCATGAGGAGGAACCTCTGAGAGGAAACAAGTCTCAAAAGGAGAAACTCTAAAAGCAGGAGGACAAACCACTGAGAGGAACCAGAACATTTCTGAGAGCATGAAGAAGAAACACTGACAGCAACTGAAACTCAAAGAGAAAATAAAACTCTCGATAAAACTCTCTCAAAAGGAGAAAATCTGTAAGAGCACGAGGAAGAACACTGAGAGGAACCGAGACACAGATGGAGAACTCAGGTTCCTTTTGGCATGACTTTTAAATCTTGAGCTAATAGAGGTTGAACTCACCTCACTATGGTAGAAAAATAAAGTAAAAATGGCAAATACTGAAAGTTTTTTTGCTCATCCATTAAAATGTGTAGTCACAGCATGCCTAATTTAGCAGCTTTGCCATCAAGACATGATCTCCAGCAAAGCTCTGGCAGATTTAAGCGCTTTTAGACACGTCTAGAGGTCATCGGTAGGAGTAGAGAACGGGATGACGACAGTTATGTGTGGGTAGACCTGATAAGTGAGCAGAGGAATGCCATTGTCTTGCATAATAATCCAAAGGCAAGTGAATGTTTTTCATTTAATCATATATAATGTTGTATTAGCATAATCTAATGTTATATACATAAACAACTAATGTTTTATATCTCAGACCAGGCCTGTGGACGTATCTCTTACGTGTTCACAGGAGCATTCGGAGTGACAGTGCTAAATGAGGCGGACGAGAAGATGCTTCTATAATGATATCAGTTCAAATGAATCTTCTCATCTGCATGCCTTAACCTGGCCTCGCAGATGAAATCTGAGTCACCTGCATTCTCACAGGGTGTTGGAATGGCAGATTGAGGACGGTAATTGTGACCCTCTGGGGAGGCGGATGACAGAAGACGTGACGCTTAATTTCTGACACGTCAGATTTTGTCAGGGATCCTCAAAGTGGTAACAGTGTTGCAGCACGTAATGACTTCCTGGAGCTCTCTTCCGAAAGGCAGGATCTTTTCTGCAGTGTGTAGTCAGAAAGCAACAGGCTTTATGGATCACTGAAATGAAACCGCACCTCTGGAGCTCTGTTCGAGCTGGACGCTAGCCTGGGGGTTTCGTAATTATTAAAGGGCTGTTTGAGTGCGGTTGGTTTTACATAGAGAATTCTATAACTTCTGGCTAGGAAATCTTGAAAGAACGCATGCAGATGGCAGTGATTCCCTGATTTATGCTCAGAAACGTTCCATACTTTCTATATATCCCTGCCGAGAGTCATTTCCGTGTAGAGTTAGCCTGTTCTCCCAGTGTCTGGATTTCTCCCGGGTTCTCGTGTTTCCTCCCACAGCCCAGAGACATGTCAGGTGAATGGGAGATGCTACAATTGCCCTACATTCAAGAGACTTTATTGTCAGCCCAGCCACATGCACAGGTGCACAGAGGGCTGAAATAGCATTCTCTGAAGCAAATAGTGTACATAGACCATGTCACCAAAAAAGAAAGACGAAGTACAGAGACAAAAACTGTACAAAATAGGCAAGTAGTGCATATAAGAGTGTATTTCCAGGGTAGAGAAGTTTTAAGCAGCGAGTTTTTGAGGCAGTTTTTATTCAAAAGTGTCGGTGCAGTGAGTTTAAGGAAGCTAAAAGTGTCACTTCCATTGTGTAGCAGTTCTGTACGAGGTGTTTGTGTGTCTGTCCTGAGATCAGCAACCTGTTCAGGGTGTTCCTCCACCTTTCACCCTATGAGTGCTGGGATAGGCTCCAGCACCCCCTGCAACCCTGGTTAAGGATAATTGGTTCAGATAATGGATATATAGATGGTTAGATGGATGGTCTTCTGAGCCACAATGACAGGCCTGAACCTTCATATATAGAAAATATGCTTAAATATGTTTAAATAATATTGGACATAGTTGGACATATTGGTGCAATGCTACTGCAGTGCCTCTATATAGAACAAACCTAAAACTCTCTGCTTAGATTATTAACTGTCGCTGGTTAAAACCTGTTATGTCCACATCTTGCTTTAAAGTAAGTAAAAGGCGTAAGAACCTGTCCATAAAAATGACTAGCGTTGTAGAATTGGATGGGATCAAAATCACTTTAACACCAGTAATAATTACTTCACCCTAAGCCTCCAGCCCCCTCTCCTGCTAATCCAGTCCGAATGGTGCTTATGTAAATAAGTGATTACTGACAAGATCAATGATTGTAATCCTATATGAATCTGCAGGGTGGGTAATTTTATGGTCTGACAGTAATAACAGTGGAGTGAGTGGTCTTTTACAATTGGCTCTCTCTATAACAGCAATCTCGGCCCAATCCACTTCATGCTAATGGAACATGTGTAGACTGTGTTGTTTTGGTTTTTGAGGAATGAACATGTCTTATCTACAAAACAGGGATTTTACACGACATCTCCAGGCCCCTTTACCATGAAATGCTCAGCTATTCAAATTACATAAAAAACTCTAAAAATCAAAAGGTATTGCATTAGTGAAGGACTGTGTTCATAAGGCTACACAGCATCTACACAAGCCTTTTATGACACCAGAACAATGATAAAAGCAGTAAACATCAGTTGTCATTACATATTTTGAGCTAAAATCAGGTTTTGACAGCTACCTGGAATTTTACATCAATGGTCGTAATGTAAAGTGGCATTTGACCGACACCTTTATCCAGAGCCACTTACAATCATAGTTACAGGGATAGTCCTCCTGGAGCAGCTGAGGGTTAAGCATCTTGCTCAAGGACACACTGGTAGAAAGTGGGGGTTTGAACCTGCAACTTTGTGATCATCGGGTTCACAGGAAAGTGTTTTACCCACTAGGCTCCTACCACCCAATGTTAACAGGTGTCATGTAGCCTTACAAATGCTACGCTAATAAGACGTTTACCAGTCTGGTCTGTTACACACTTTATTTGTGTTCAAACTAATCCGTCTTGAGCGCTTTGATATATTAATCAGCATTGTAGATTGATTCATTGCTGACAGCCTATAGCCTATATTGCAGAAGTCCGTTTCTTATTAGTGGGAACTGCAGCCTGAGTGTGAACGGTGGGAGAGAAACCTCCGTCTGACTAAGAGGTGTTCCACCGAGCTGTGTGAAACCTCCTCCATTTACATGACAATAGGGCCGCATCCACCAATTAAGTGCTGACCAAGCGGATTTGGATTTCTTAGGCAAACAGTCAGGAGCACAAAGCAGGGCTAAAGCCACTGTCTGTTTCGCGGCTCAGGATAATTGGGAGCGGACTGGGCCAAAAGAACTACACACCCTGAAAGCTAACAGTAGTCCAGGCCTCCCACACAGAGCTGCGTCCCGTCCCCAATTACTGTACACCCAAAACTTTCACACGCAGCCGAATGGCAGAATGGCAGCACCTGGTTGGCTGTTGTCCTCGTGTTTTGCCTGATCTTTCGCTTTTGTTTGCTGGTGCAGGAGTTTAGTTAGTGCTTTTATGCGCTGTGTTCTTTGTCACTAGTGCTGCGTGGCGGTGTGTTTGAGCGACATTGATGGTGGTCTTTAGTTTGAACTCACACACACACAAACACACACACACACACACATACACACACAGCACAGCGTCCTCATTGTTCTAGGCCACAGTAGGGAGTGGGTTATGCATAGGAATAGCTGTTGCTCCGGGTTAATGGTGAGGTATTACAGCCATTCAGGCTAATAAACAAAGAACAGGCCGGAGCGGCTATTCCAGTCGTGGGCTTTATTTAACGCCGCTTGTGTTAGACCGGCCACTTTCAGCAGACAATGCAATTAAGAACAGATCGAGGCATTGACTACCAATTAGATCTGCACAGTTGACAAGAATTCACTCAGGCAGAATTTCAGTAACTCATGTTTCCTGTTACATCCCACAACAGCCGTTACGGCCTTTTGTATTTGGTCTTTGGACTTTTGGCCCAAAAAAATTTATTTGGCCTTTTTGAACCCAAAACCCATAGAGGACTAAGTTTAAATCTGCCAGCAATGAGGGCAGTTTGAATTAGCAAATTTTTTATTCATAAATTGTCACTTTTTTTTTTGGTTTTTTTTTTGGCCATTTTATTACTGTTTTTAAATGGAGTTGAGTGTGAGTGTCTATTGTCTTACATCTGGACAGCTCTTCTCACTGGACAGGTGGAGGGGAGGAAGGTTTTGGTTCAAAACACTTTAGAGCTAAACTGTTGAGGTGTGAGGGATAACCTAGCTGTGTTAAAACCAGTAAGATGGAAGAGGAAGTAGGAAATGAAGCTGATAGTTGCATGCCGCCAGAACAGCATTTAGCTTGATCAACATCTGTTTTATGTAAAGTAGACAGGCCAGTTAACTGAATGGCTTTTCTGTTTTTTTTATAGTTGAATGATCAAATGTTATTTACAATTTGATGTCAGAATCACATCCGTATAAAGTGGATAAACGCTTCAAAATATTGCTGAGATTGATTGATATTAGAAAGCTGATATTTGAACACTATTGTAGGACCAGTGTGCTGAAACATCTGTATTTTATAAATGTTCATTAGTCATCACTGGCATATATGTACATTTAAAATAGTGGATATCGGATCTCAGCTCAGGATGGTAGAGTGGCAGTGTGGGTGGTGCTATCACCTCACAATGAGAAGGTCCTGGGTTCAGTTCCCAGCTGTGTAGCTGAGGGTCTTTACTGTGTGAAGCATATATCGTCCACTGGATTTCCACCGTGTACACTGGTTTCCTCCCATAGTCCATACACATGTGTGTCAGATGAGTTAGAGATGCTAAATTCTGTCTGTCCTGTGACTGACTGGTGACCTGTCCAGGGGGTTTCTGCCTTTTGCTCTGTGACTGCTGGAATCGGCTCCCCAGCGACCCTGGATAAGGATAAGTGGGTCAAAAAATGAATATCAGCCAGCAATTCCTGTATCCGGGACATAGCTAGATTTTTATGTCGCTATTACAACACGTGAGCCCAAACTAAAATAATCCATTTCAGATTCCGGAGCAAAAATTCCCATCCTGGCCTATTCTGATCTTTATTATGACATTAGCATGACCTTATTATATACATCACACACAAACAAACGTGTGAGACATGCACTTTGCACGATGCTAATTGATGGGATGGAAATGTCAATGACTTTATCGCTAATATTAGCTGTTAGCTTCCGGCACCAGAAAGGCCCGGTTGTAGCCGGAGGGGTCCCTGTCTCTTTTCCCACTTCGCTCAGGGAGCAAATGAGCGGGAAGGTGAGAAGTGAGGGGCTGAAATTTTAAGCTAATCAAAATTGTGGTTTCTGTATCTGGCTCAGCTCCAGACCTTAATCAGCCTCGCGACTTCAAAGGATCTGCCAGTACGCACACACACACACACACACGCACACACATTAGCTATACTTTCCATTTGTTCCGACTCCCAGGCAGAGAGGGCAGGCAGGAGAGAACTAGCATGATTGTCTTCGTGCCGAGGCAAGTTAGATCTGACCACTCAGCGTCTTCATCACTTTAAGGACCGCCCTCTGCTGCGTGGGGGCCTACTTTGATCCTAAATTAGAAAACATCGTCCCTGTAATAGGCCAATTTGATAAAAGTGCCCTCAGTAATTACTTAATGACACTAAGGTGGGAAGGGCTGCACGCACGCAGTTCGCCCTTTCCCCCCAGCACCTTAACATCAGAAACAGTTGATATAATTGGGCCAACTTGTAGTGCTGTGTACTTTAGATATAATTTCTACTTCCGTTGCCTGAGCAACGTTCGGCTGATGGCAGGTTGTCGCATGGAGTTAAAAGGCGGCTGTACCATACGAAATAATTGGTCCACTCTTCAGCTTTGAAGGGTTTTAGGTTGAAGCACAGAGGCGTGATCTGGTCTGCTGCGATGACCACCTGTGTACCTTTATTGTCCACTCCAGCTCATGACCATGTATACAAAGGATGGATTATAATGCCGTACTGCCGTAATGCTACAGTATGACACAGAGCAAGTGTCGCACTACGTCCTACCACACCCACCCATGCCAGTCATATACAATAAATCAAGGCTTAATAATTAATACATTCTAGAAAAAAAACATGGTCAAAATATTCCAAAGTAAGCACAATTACCTGTATTCAGTTTGATGTGTATGTTGTTTTGTTGAATTTCTAAGTAATTACAAGCAGTTATGGTTATCTGAAAAAGAACTGCCATATTTTAGTGTTCCCTGCATCTTACATGCCCTTCTTTTCATTTAAAATGAAATTGTTTTTGCATGTAATTTGTAATAAAATACATGATAGCCTAAATAAAATAAGAGAAGTCAAATGTTTCTCTATCATAATGATCAACATATACAACAATAAATAATTTCATTACATAATATTAATAATAATAATAATAATAATAATAATAATAATAATAAACTATGGCCTTGTCCCCCTGATGTATATTTCATGATACATTGTTTTTTGCCCCAGAAAGCAATGTAAGTTTTTGCTTGCGTTTGCTATAAAGACATACTTGCAATAAAAGACAAATGCATTTTAGCACACAAAGTTTAAAAGGGGAATTTTTGTTCCTATTTGTGAGGATCTTTTTTCACGAATATCAGGGAGTATTTTTATATATTTATCTCAGATAAGGAGAGTATTGTTCTAGCATGAAATCGAACTAGATTACGTTTTCTGCTCATATTGTCTTGCAGCCCACGGATTATAATATGCGTATCCAAACCCCCTCGACCTGTTGCAGATGTTTTCATATCTGCGGAGAGAAGGCTGAACTGGCTGGGGCGGCGTTCACATGAGCGCGGCCTGTTGAAGGCAGATTGGCTGCTCGTGTATAGAGTCAGGAGATTGCAGGTCTTTGTGTGAAGATAAGGCTTTCTTAATCCACGGTTCTGGGGAAAGCCAAATCAAAAGCAGTGGTTTAACCAGAAGCTGCATAGATAAGACACATGCACTTCACACACACACACACACACACACATATTTTAATTCCCAGAGGCGCAACCAAGAGCCCTGAGTTGACCCTGACTGGTCCAGGCCAGCTCGGAGCTGCCTCCCTCCTGCAGAGTGCATGTTTTATCCCTTGTATTATTGTTATTCTTATTCCTTAAAACAACAGTAAAGGGGATTAGGGAGCGGAAAACAGTCCACTGGTGTGGTCTTAGAACTGTCCTCTGTGCACAGTGGGCACAGAGTTAGCTTCGTGAACCCAGAGAGAGAGAGAGAGAGATGAAAAGATGGAGAAATCATCGAAGAGCATGTGGTGAGAGTAAAGGGGATGGGGGTGGAGAGGGGATTGAGAATAAACATGTCCTGCCTCAGAGCTGTGTCTCTTTTCTTGAGCCAGTTTCAGACACTTAGAGCTCTTATTCGTTTACACCTGATGCTTTTATAGTGTAAGGATTATATCCTGATTTTAATTGCATGAGTTTACTTCAATTTTCAAATGACCAAATGCCTTGGTTGCTCCTTTTTGGTCTCTTCTATTTAAAGGAAAATGATCATTTTGTCTGTTAAGGGTGTTTAGGGGCAGCTGCTGGCCTGGAGGTTAGGGAGTTGCCCTTGTGATCAGAAGGCTGTGGGTTCGAATCGCAGAGCTGCAAGTGGCACCCTTGAGGTTCCCTTGAGCAAGTTACCGTCCCCACACACTGCTCCCCGGGCACTGCTTCACACTGGCTGCCCACATTTCACATCGTCCAGACTGTGAGCTGTGCTGTGTTCAACCGTGACTATATTGAACCTCTTCACACATATACTTTTATATGTGTGTATATATATATATGCGAGGATATATGAAAGTCACAAAAGTATTCTAAGGGTTAATAATAAGCCTTGTGTACTAGTCGTTGTCATCATGGTCCATTCGTGTTAAATGCAACACATTCCAGCGATTTATTTACTCGGCAAGTGGGCTATTTCAGAGCAGGACCTCCCATCGGGAGATTAAGTGGTCAGGCAATCTTTATTGTGTAGGCTGGCCTGCAGTACAGTCAATGTA